>VZTU01032526.1:0-13047 GCA_013400835.1 Zapornia atra
AGTATTCATTTGTCTGTGCCTCTTCTCCCCTCCTCACTACAATAAATAAATCAAATACTAAAATTGTTAGATATAGCCTCACAATCACCTTTTGAATTGGTTCTCCCCTGCCAATCAGAGGACACTGTCAAAGCACAGGAAAGTTGAAAGCTACAGCCTAGTTGTAAGTAGCTCTAACACTACAGCAGCAACTGGTTCCCTCTCTCCCACATATGCACACTATAATCTTGACTACCACATCACTTGTTGTTGCTTCTTAAGTATCAGTTAGGCCTAGTATCAATGTCTTTCATGAAGACATCGTTATGTTAAGAACTGGAACTAGTCTTGAGAGCAAGGTTTTAGGGACAGTTTTTTATATTAAAACACAAGGAAAACAATGCAGCAAACAAACTAACCTGACCTTACTGCAAACAAAACAGTTGCCAATGCTGGACACTTACATGTGAAATGGCTTGCATCAAATTGTAATGAACCCACTGCTATTTCAGCACTCTTATAACTGTAAACAAGACTGCAGCATATGCACTAAAAAAAGGAATCTCTGAATATCTTTACCCTTAGCACCAACTTTATCTATATGAATTATTGTCTACAGTACATGTTATAAAGTGAATTACATAATGAATCCAGCTGGTGAATTGCACATCTCCTAACCTATTGTATTTCATGTTCTGTAAGTAGTAACTAATGTTAATGTTCAGTTTCTTAACAGTATCATGTTGTTTGATAATAAATATCCATTTCAGTTCAAACAAGAGGTAAACTTACTTGGAAGAGCTATAAAGGAACAACTTTGTGGCCTTCATCTTCTTAAAGAGTCTCTCTGTATAAGCTTTTGAAGGAAACAACGGTACAACTCTGGCTACAGCCCAGTTTGTGGATGGTTGATCACCTCCTATAATGTCCTGACTCCACAATAAAGGAAAGATCAAAATCTCTAAGTTTCTGGCATATTGATTTCTGTAGTGTGGAAGACTTTGGACAGGTTCTCAGTTGTAGCAACTGGAGGACCAGGATCCTTGGGCATGGGGTGGCATACACTTGCTATAACCTCTCACATTTTATGTGGTCACTTCCTGATGACTTTCAAACTTTCTTTCTGATGTAATTTTCTCAGATGGATATTGAAGTTAGTTCTGCAAATCTGACCAGCACTGCATGCAGTATTAAGCAGATTTCAGAAAATTATGTATGGAAGTTCTGCTTTCTGTTTTTCTACATCATAGCCTAAATTTGACTGCAGAACCTCTCTGTGTCACTGTTACCTGTTTTACCAGAACAGTCAGTTCCTCTCCAGCATTTCTCAAAAGCCTATCCATACAGCTGGAACCAAGACCAACTGACTTTGCACCCTGCAGACAACTCGTAATATATTCTTTTCCAGACAGTCAAAGTCAGTTATGAGTTTACCCTGACAAGCAGACTATCACATGGTCTGCACCACATTGTTCCTGCTACCGCCAAACATCCCATAGACTCACTTATTCTGATTGCTCTACTCATTTTCTAGACTGAAGTTTTCCCTGGACAGAAGCTTGCTGTTCTTCTTGTCAGTACTTTACTTCTAAAGAATCCTGTGGATACACAGCCTACAAACACTCACAGTACAATCTCTTCTAGGAGCCATGCTCACAATTTAACATTCCCCCCACAGAACCTATACCTACATCCCTTAGGAGCTTAAATACATTCCTTCCCACAGAATTAAAAAGTACACGATCCCTTCAGAAACCGAACAGCTTTGCTAAAGATCTCTCATCACACCACACTTCTCGGGGAGGAAGGGAGGGGTGCGGGGCGGGGGAAGCAGCATTTATAGCACTTGAGGGGAAAAAGAAAACAAAAGAAACACAGCCCCTAAAAACAAGCACCTTTACTCAGACCTGTTAAGTATCTCTGAAATTCCATATATAGTGGAAGGGAAAAAAACCCCAAGAATATTTTCTGTTATTACTGTCTTCCTGATAAACCATATACTATAGCAGCTACAGAGAACCAAGTTTTCACCTCCTGTTAGGACTTTTCAGGGTCTCAGTCATATGACTCAAGTAGCTTCCTATCAGGTGATGAGATCTTCATCAGGTGACTTGAGTGCCAATACGCCTTACTGGTATCCCCAAACACACTGTTTCTTCTCTGTGGTAATCTATTCATTTTTTAGAAAGCAGTTACTTTAAGATTAGTTTCCTTCACTCTGTGACCTTCTGTTAGTACTACAATTCTTTGGCATTAGTTTTGGTGTGGAAAAGCTTCATGTAGTGGCAAGTAGAGTACCATACCCAGTTCTCTGTGTGGGTTAGTGTTTAATGCGATGGATTAGATGGAAATCCATTGGGGCTTCTTTTGTTTGCTCTGTGTCAAGTTTGTCTCCTTTATTGTGCTGCCAAGGCAGACTGATAAATACTGACTCCATGTATTCAGAATTTCCTCTGTATTTTTCCCTCAGTCTTCATTAAACAAATTTAGATTGATGTAGGAAGTCAGAAACACTGCTTAGGGTTTGGGGTGTTTTTTTAGATTATTTCAGCAGGTCCGGAGATCCCATAGTTGCTATTCACAGCAACTGTGAATATGACCAAATCTGGAAATTTGGGATTGTTTAAATTGTCAAATGTCTTCAAGCTATATGGTAAAAAAAGATAATACATCTTTTTCTTCTATGGATTTCAGAGTAGTACTATGTTTTGGGTGGTCTCTATTAATTAGATGTGACTTTTCTGTATGCACTTTCATTTTATTTCCATTGCATCTGTCAAGCATCTCCATGCAAGCCAAAACGAAAAGATTTAGAACTCAAAACCAATGGGAACTTTTCCTCAGTTCTCAGTAGCCAGTGGGAATTGAGCATTCTGTTGATTGCACATTTTCTAAACAGACTCTAGCTCAGGCCCTTACAGAAGTCTTGGCTCAGAAGCACATACAGGAGTTAAAAGGAGTCAGAACTGTCTTCTTGTTTTGTTGGAGGGTTTTTTTGGTGGTTTTTTTTTCTTGACAATATGGCTTTGATATATACATGGAAAAAGAGGCACTTTGCATAGCTATTAAGAGAGTTTAATAACAAACATAATAAATCTAAATAGCTGTTTTTTCTGTTAAGAGTAAGGTGACGAAACAGAAACACTTGTGGTTGACTTTGGCCTCTGGATAAAGAACTGTAACAGGTTTGGGCATGTACTACATGTGATCAGGCTTCTCAACAGAACAGGTCAAAGATTTCAGTAAAAAACATGAATCACACCCTGAGAAACACTTCTGGAATCCTCAAAAAAACATGAAGTCCCTGACAGTTCAAGATGATAGCATCCTCATTTGCAGGGCTACTTGATTGTTTTATGACTCCACATTACTTTATGACAAGTAAGGAGTCACACATATACTTCACATTGAGGGGAAAGATCATCAATTATTTCAGAAATATTTTTCTTCTAAAAGGGATGAAGATGAGAAAAATTTTTCAATTTCAGTA
Organism: Zapornia atra; assembly: GCA_013400835.1. Taxonomy (NCBI): domain Eukaryota; kingdom Metazoa; phylum Chordata; class Aves; order Gruiformes; family Rallidae; genus Zapornia; species Zapornia atra. The sequence continues at coordinate 3,470 of VZTU01032526.1, forward strand.
ACATCAAAGAATTAGTAAGTGTCTGACAGTTTCAAGTCATACTGGATGAAAGATAGTCCTAGAAGTAGGTTATTGTGATAAGGCATCAAAAGTTTTATAGCTCTATAGTGCAGTTTTCCTGCTCAGCATTCTGTTTCAACACGAGCTGATCATAAGCAGAGCATCTTCTAGAGAGTGAATCACTAGCTCCATTTTCAGGAGGCCAGCATTTTTCAGGTAAAGATGCTGATTACCTAACTTTGCCACACAGAACATTCATAGAATTGCTTGGGTTGTAAGGGCTCTCGAAGACCATCTAGTTGCAAACCCCCCCCAACATGGGCAGGGACACTCTCCACTAGACCAGATTGCCCAAAGCCCCATCCAACCTGGCCTTGAACACTGCCAGGGAGGGGGCAGCCATAAGTCCTCTGGGCAACCTGTGCCACTGCCTCACCACCCTGACCATAAAGCATTTCTTCCCAGTATGTAGCCTAAATCTACCCTCCTTCAGGTTAAAACTACTACCACTTGTCCTATGACTACATATCCATATAAAAAGTCCCTCTATATCTTTCTTATAAGCCTCCTTCAGATACTCGAAGGCTGCTCTAAGGTCTCCCTGGACCTTCTTCTTCTCCAGGCTGAATAACCTCAATGCAGTACTCCCTGGGGGGTCTCACAAGCACGGAGTAGAAGGGCAGGACCACTCCCCTCAACCTGCACCATTCCTGTAACTATTTGTTGATTTGCGGATTCAACTGGCTCTTTCAAACTCCTTCCTTTTGACTGGAAGGCCTGACCAAAAAAACCAACAAAACAACCAAAACCACAAACCTACACACGCACCTGTGCTCTACATTTGATAAAGAGCAGAATAAGAGTCAAACACTCATACATACTTTAATTAAATCTGTCCCAGTCTCTTCCAGTTTCAAGCTTATTCAAAACTTCAAGATTTTAAAGCTGCTCTTCTAAAAGGTGCAGTCTAATTAAACTTATTGTCAGATCAAGAGACTTTTGGAAGCTGCTCAGTTTTAATGCTTCATGTCACACATGCCTTACACAACCAGAAAAAAATATATTAGTGCATGTCAGTGAAGGACTAAAACAGGAATAAATGGTCAGGAAAACCAGGATTTGAACATTTATTTGCAAACTGGAAAATAATTTAAGGGTTACACGCAATACTGAACAAGAATTGGTCACCTTTAATTGCCTCTATTTTAACTCTTCCCACTCTTTCTCCAGCCATAAATGGTCAGTTTGTCTTTTCTGAAGTTACACTGGAAGTCAACAGAAAGAAGCCATATTTGAGATTTTCACGCTGACCACAGGTTTGCCTATATTACGAATGGGGACAATCATATTACTAGTACTAATCAACTATTTATAAGAATTTACTAAGAGATAATTTTTGGTTTATAACTTCAGTAAGATTTGCTTTGTATGAAAGTTACCACTCCAGGGTACCTGTATCAAGCTCAGTTGTTAGGAGGGGCTGCTCTAAAGAAGAGCTGTATGTTAGACAGGCTGTTTTCCATAGCGCCTCCATGAATTTCCTGACAAAAGCTGGGAGGCTTGCAACAAACAAGCGGTTAAACCACTGGAAGAGACAGAATTACATCCTTAGAGCTCACCTTGTCAGGACTAATGTCTCCCTTTCTACACCAGAGCCCTGTGTGATGCTAGTTACATCATTCACAAGGCAACCAGTGTTCCTCATTTTCTAATTGCTTGACTTGGACACTGAAGTCTGATCACAAAAATACTAAACACACATCAGCAACTGAAGTCAACGGGGGCAGATGTTTTCAAAACAGCAAGTTTTATACCAGTATGTCCAACTTCTCTAGCCAGTCAGGTCCTGTAGTATTGTTCATTAACAGATGAGTATCTTCTAATGGCACAACCACCTCCTCTAAATATTTGCATGGGATCGAGCAAGACTCAGTGGGCTCCAGGACTCCATAATTTCTCCAAATTTGGAAGATCCATATTTTAAGTGAGAGTGGGGGCATCTATCTAGTAATAAGATCCATTAGGGAAAATAAGATTCTCAGTGTTTCAGATTCATCCTAACATTCATATATTCAATCTTCATTTCTTTGGGTTTTTGTTCAGTACCCTTAGAATAAGAGTAGTCTTTTTGTCACAAGAATGTCATTCTAACCTGTCCAGACCACTGTCAGAATTCCAGCAAATGTAGCTGGACCTAGCCAGCAACTTTCATAAAGTCACCATGACACACACCTTACCTTCTTGCAGAGCAATGTGTAGCTTGCAAAGCTAAATCTTGCTTCAAGAAGATACTTGAACAATTTTGCAGATGCTGCCCAGTGTTACTATTTACATCCATGACCCCATCGTCAGAACGCTTTCTGAGTCTGTAGAGAAGGCAGAGATCCTCCCCTCAGCTGCCAGCCCTACACCCAGGTAGGTCAACAAGAGTTTGCTGTTGATCTGAATACAGGCAGCACCAAGTTCTCACTATGCTATCTAAGGTAATGTCTTTGGGTGCAGCCCATTGTTGGCAGCACAATACTTATAGCTGGGAAGAGCTCTTGTAAATACACCCAAGGGCTTAAACAGTTGTCTCATTTTTATTTGGACAAGGTAAAGAGCAACATTTGAAGCCTTTGCAGTTCCATTTCCCTACCCTCAGGTGAGAAGAGTCACATGCGCTTTCAGATGGAGTCTCAGCACTGCAGAGACCCTGAGCCTCTAGAAGCACACACACCTAAAGCATTACAGCACTGTGTGGGAATTCTTAGCCTTGAAAGCAAGGCAAACTATGTAAGCATGACAGTGTCCAAGACAACATGATTGGGAACACCAACAGAATTGTATGGTCATACCAGTTCTGACTTTGGTGCTGGGATGTTTCTGCACCATGCTCTTAAACAGGGTAGAGAAAGAATAAAAGACAGTCCCATTATCACTCAGGCTTCAGCTTACAATCAGTAAATCAAGAGGGGAAGTGAGAAAGAAACTAGAATAAGGAGAACACTGCTTCTTCCACTGCTATCACTCATTGCTTTTCTTGCATAGAATAAGAACCAGTCCGAGCTCCCTCTTTTCCTGAAACCCTGCTCTGCTATAGGGCTCTTTCTTTTCATGGCATACTCTCTTTCCTTTCATCAGCCTGTTGCATCTTACCACAATCTTAGATAGCACCTGTATTTTTCTGTTGTTGCATCATTAACTACAGAATGCTTTACCAAAATAATGTTTTTCACAGCTCTGGAGCAAAGGTAGATACGTATTTATGAAGCAAAATTCATGAGACAACTTGCCTTTCCTACTGTCCTCCAAATATTCTTGTATTTTTAGAAGGCCCGATCCATTACACTAGTAATTTGTTTTAGCTCTGTTGTTAACCACCCATTACAAAATTATAAATAAAGTCCTATAAACCCACAGAACTTGCCTGAAGAGAATCACATCAGTTTACAAGATACCTTTTGAATGTTCATACTTTTGGGTTTTTAAACATAAGCTTTAAGTTTTTCATCAAAACCAACCATATACCTAGAGATTCTAAGACTGGGGTTTTAAAGGAGACTATTCCAAATTATATTAAAGGCTTAAAAATAACAGAAACAGTTCAGGAAATCAGTACTTCAGCAGTTGAACAGAAGACAAGTAACTCACCCCATAAGCTCAAACAGCAATGAGAGTATCAGTCTGTGCTTCCATATTGTTTTCCATTATATATTTAGATGTTGACAGTTCTGTGGCAAATGAAGTCTCTTCCCTTTGTATTTGTACAGTGGCTTCACTATCAGGAATTTATTTTCTCTACTGGGGTTTTAAAGAGCTGCTACACCATAAAATAACAGTAATACAAAGTCAAGTTAGCTAAATTCTGCTTTCTCTACAGAGTAAGCATTGGTCCTGTTAGTACACCTGACCTAAAATGACCACAGAAATTGAACTAAGCATATATTTAATAAAGCGACTATTAACAAAATAAAGTGACAACAAGACTCAAGCAGCTGCTCTTGTTTACATTAGCTAACTGGGTGAAACTACTGAGGCTCTAAAGCTGCAGTCTTGTAATGGGAGGAGCTTAGGCCTCTTGGAAAAACAATAGAGCCCCTGGACCAGGTTCTGAAGCGTGTAAACAGATAAAAACTGGAAGTACTCATCATTCAGATATGCAAAAGTCTATGAAGAGAAGCTGGAACACTCATGGAAGAAATACTGAGCATAATGCAGTAGTAATCATAACATAGGGAAGCCCGGTGAAAAAGAAGTGCAGGGTTCTGGAAAGAACCTACTGTCACTGAGCCCAAATGGCAAGACAAAACAAAAGAAAAAAATCCCTCTGCCTTCAGTGGCTAGCCAAGGTGTTACGACTGCAAGTGGCAGAACAGTGAATGACTCAATCTGTACTAGGTCCAGATTCTAAAGAACTGACTAGTAAATGATTCTATTTATTACCAGAAAGCACAACTCTAACTGGGACTCTCTCTACCTGCTGTAGCCATTTGCTTTTGACTCTACATGGTGGTTCAGCCCCACATCAGTGGCTGAGCACCACACACCACTTGCTCAAACCTGGAAGGAGATAAAGACAGTTTACTGACAAAATCACCACGAAAGGGGAACAATAAAAGCCCATGTCAGGTTACATTCACACCTGATGATAACACCCAGTATCTTGCCAAATAACACAGAGTACTACAGGACTCAAGAACCGACCAGACACCCCAGCTGCACTCAGACTGACCTGGAAGCACCGAGGAGCACCCCTCCCTGACCAGCCCATTTTATGGAGAAGCAATGTCAAGGTGGTGGAGAGAATAGCTTGGGCTAATTCAGCTCACCTGTGCTGACTACTTGCAGAGGTTAACTCTGACCTGGCCAGAACCAGGACATTAAGGTGCACATCTTTCACATTGTTACATGCCACATACCATTAACAGTCTGGTAAACAGTTTTTATAAATATAACCATTTATATTGTGTGAATACATGTACATACTACTACCATTACACAGCTCAATCTCTAAACCTGGACTGGTAAGTAGGACCAGCCTAAGCAACACTTCAAGAGCAGTCTGTATTTTTTGCACAAAGCACCTTCACACTCAGGAGAGTTAGTCAGCTAAACCCACAGTGCTCTGGGTAAGTCTCCATTGAAGCAGCTACCTTGCAGCAAGTTCACAAACAATATATAAACTACCATTTACAGTGTATCTGAGAGGTTTGCTGTGAAACGTTCCTTGCTATCTGCTGATATAGAAGAAAGGAAGGAAGCCTGGCATTATGCAGCCAAACTGCAGGGAGGCTATGCTAACCATTCCAAAAATTACCTTCTCTGTTCGGTTCTTTCCATGTCTTTAAATAAATGATACCCTATACTGTACCATAGCTATAAGAGTAAACATTGAGCAGTCACACATGACAACAAAGCAGATTATATCAGAGCTGAAGTTGCTACCATAAGACCTAAGGTGAGTGTTCATGCCTGGATTTATGTTCAGAATTAATTAGCAGGCTTACTTTGAGGAAGAAGAGAAAGAAGTAGAGTTGTAACTGTAACTATTGGCTATTAATGCAAGAAAACTAGAGAACACTGGAAGGGAAAGTCTAGAAAAGGATAAAATGTAAAAAGGATAAACTCCCATCCATTCATTCAGATCTCCCCACTTGGAGCACAGGACCAAGGCAATATATTATTTATCTCTATCTGTATCTCATGCACAAAACTCAGCTATCACTTAGAAACACAGGTCCACTCATACCCCTAGTCAGATTATCCTCTGTAATATCATATTCAAGGTTTCATGATCACTTCTGTATTTTTTAAATAATTCTTTCATCTGTGCCTTCTCGTTTACTTCTAGCTCTCTCCAAAGGTTCCCTTTTTTCTATTAATTATACACATCAGCCATGTCTACAGCCACGTGGTTTTCTTTTTTAAATTTACTAAATTTTTATATTTTTTTCTCTCCCAATAGCTATTCACCGCTGAAATCTTATCCTGTTTCAGCTCTGGCACTTTTACCCAATCCACTAAAATTTTTATTTTTTAGTGTAGTTACAGGTCTGAACCACTTTGGAGGCAACATGAGATCGCATGTCATTTACAGTTCTGTGGCATGCAAGTGAAAGGTATGTTTGGGGGGCAACCTGTGTAACTATGGAAGACATCTGGCTATTCAAAGATTTTTTTTTAAAAATACAATTTCTATTGCCTGCTTCATTAGATCTTAATATATATTCTGTCTCAGAATAATGGCACCATCCTAAAAAAATTTTTTTAAAGCATATGGTCTTCTTTTGTTCCCGATGGATTTAAATTACAGGAGATAATAGCAACAGCAAGCGTTGGCTAAACATTGATAACCTCTATAAGGACTAGAGTGTAAGACAATCACTGGCTACTATCCAAGACAAATCAGTTTTTAAGTTAGAACTTCTAGATAATAAAGAAATAATAGATTAACCAGAAAGAGATTTAGATAGCATAGCCTAGCAAACCAGCAAAGACAGACAGCTGAAAGCTTTAAAAGGAAGTATCTCTCAATAGCTGTTCTAGACTTTCCCTCCTCTCTTCCCATTTTAGTGTCAAAGCTACTAAGTCACAAGGAAAGGAAAGAAAAGATTCTGCCCTGATTCCAATAAAAACCTTAGAAACAAGGGAAAAATAAAGTTGGAAACTTCAGAGTGTTGGGGTGGGGATCCCCTCAGTTCAGGCATGCCAATTACGGAGGGATTATTTTAAAAGTTGCTGTCAGATTTACATGTTTATCTGCTTTCAAACATCCCTAGAGAAATAAAGATTAATTCCCAGAAACAATATTTTGCTCCTGCAGAGAAACAGCAGTAGTTACAGGATTAAAAAGTTACTAAGGCCAAGATTTCTGACCTGGAAAGGAATCTGTACTCCCAAAGCAAATCTAGCAGAGGACAAGCCCATCTACATATCAAAACACTTAAACATACAGTACCTCAGTAAAGCGAGGCAGTCTAGTTAAACATACAGCTAGAAAGCTTTACCTTGAACACATCTCCCCAGCTATCGAAGACGGCAATACAAGTGGAAAAATTTTACAATGTCTCCCTCCACTCGGCAACATAAGCAGTTGCTCTTTTGTGATCAGCTTTAATCACCTGCTCTTCATTTGTAAGCTGATATTGTCCAGGTGCTAAAGCATCTTGATGCAAACCTGTGTTACCCAGTAAAGAGGCACCACTTCATCACTGTAAATCACTCACATCTGAATCCATACTATTCCCTAGTGGCTGGAAACAAGATTAGAAAAATAATTGTTTGGTTGGTTCTTCAGGTGAGAAGCCTGTGCTTCAAAGCAGTTAGTTTATTGAATGTCCTCTGAAGATAACTTTACTTAACGGTGGGTTTACAGCATAGGACTACTGTTAGTTTCGTTAGAAATAACATTTTCATTATGGTGTTAAGTTACAAGAAAGGTAAGTTTATGCTTTAAATACAGTTGAGAATTTTTAAACCTAGATGTTTGTAGAAGCTGATTAGGATTTCACAGGGGAAGCTAAGCTTGAGTACTTGGTAATGTGTCCTTTTAAAGTAAATCCACCAGGTAAGTCTCCTTAAGTTTTGGAACTTTTCCACCTTGTCTGATTTCCTGGTACTTGTTCATACAGGTTTTGCCCTATGAGCATGCCTTTGACTAGCTGTGACATGGCACCTTGCCTTTCAAATGAGTCCTTCTGAAGCACCTCTTATATTTTCAGTCCTTCTAAATTTCATTCTTAAAGAACTTTTGGGGGCCTATTGCTCTCCTCACTTGCTCTGCTTACATCAGTGCACTTGCTTCCACACAAAAGATTACTCTTGGGTCTTGAGTGTACAGAAAGTAACACCATTTAATACAGAAAAACATGCTTTGCTCAGAAATTCTGGGAAATGTTCAGTTTCTAATTTGGATTGGAAAGAGAATGGGGGAATGTGATTTTAGAACCACATCACAGAGTGCTAGTGGCAATCCAAATAAAGAAAATTGTTGTCTCTTCATGCATATCTATGTGTAACCTGCTTGAGATTTCAGTTCTCTTATCAAAAGACAGAAAATCCTTTGCATTTACAAGCTCTCTCTTGCAGTATCAGCGCTGATTTTAAATGACTACATCTCTGTTCCAACCCAGAGATGAGACACTAAGTGTTACATCTGTATCTACTCCCTTTCCAGGAATGAACTCAGCTACCTTCTGGATATACTGGAAGTGTTCGGCAGCATGGTTTCCCTTTATGGCATGACTGGTCTATCTATAGTTTTAAAGACAAAGCTGTTACACCTATCTGGTGAAAATACTCCTTTCTTCTTGTTCCAGACAACAGGTGGCTTATGATTTGATCCTATTTCTTTTGAATTTTTTTTTTGTTCTAGATTACAGTTCTTTGCTTCCAAGAAGTCATATTTGCAATCCAAGAAGTAATATTTGCATAATTTCAATCATCTATAGAGTGCCTTTTTTAAATCCTTCATATAAATTATTTTTGTTAGTCTGATTTAATTCTGAGATAAATAATTAGTGAAGTTCCACCTCTTGTAGCCTTAGCATAACAAAATCCCTCCTCCAGTTGCTTTTCAGGTACACTGCTGATTTTCTGGGCTAACACACATCAGATGAGCTATGTTGGCTGATGATTTGAGCTTTTTAGCTGATTTTGCTGCCTTTCACCCTTAGCAAACCATTGCATTTAAGACTCAGCATAAGGACGTTTGAAGGTAAATGTTTCCTGTAATATTTGGGCTAATTAAATGTGGCACTACCTGACTTTTCTCAGCCTTGGTGTCCCCTTGTGTCCGTGAGACTGCTGCTGTCTTACAAACTTGGATTTCAGTATTAAGACCACCAGCGTATTATTAATGGCTGGTACTGATAGATGTTAACCAATCTCTGAGTCTGCTCCACCAGGAACTGTATAAATCCACAGGGAAAAAAAACCCGGTGCTGTGTAGCCTGTACTTTCTGTTCAATGCTGGCTTTGGACATCAGGTGGTAGTCAATTAGTAAACCTTTTACAAAGTGCCCATGAAAGCCAGCCAACAACCAGACACTGCACAAGTGGGTTTAAATTCACTCCATGCAGCCTCTCTTCCCTTCAGAGGTTTTTTGGGGTCAACCGACAAGAAAACGCTGGCAGCCACCAGGTCGGGCCTGACTCCATGGAGGTATGGAGAACATGGCTATGGGCTGACCAACATGGACAACGACAGGCAGTGGTAATTCCCCCCGGGTGAAAATGCTCACGTATTCATGCGGCTTCCTCTAGGAGGGAGGGCCTGTCCTCGGGAGAGAGATTTTCGTCGCCAGCGGGTGGACGGTAGGCGCTTCCTTAGCTCGCCTCACCGCTGCTCTCTCCTCAGCCGCCCGGGCTGGGCTGAGCTTCTCAGCCGTGAGGCGGCGGGCGGCTAATGCCGCGCACAGCGCTGAAGGGACCGCCAGCGACGGCTCGCGGAACGGGGAGCTGTTCACGCGCCCCCTTTCTCCCGCCCTCTAAGGACTGCTCGTGCCCAACGGCCGCCCGCTCCCTGTCTGCCCCCTAACGGCTGCACGCTCCCGCCCCGCCCCTCCCGCCACGGCCGTTTGCGCTGCCGGAGCGTC
>VZTU01032526.1:22949-45563 GCA_013400835.1 Zapornia atra
TTTTAAACCTTTGTCACAATGGCAACTGATCCACTGTGGTTAGAAAGGAATACTGCACACATATGCATATAGAATCACAGAATGTGTTAGGTTGGAAGAGACCTTTAAAGGTCATCTAGTCCACCCTCCATGCAGTAAGCAGCTTTACTAGATCAGGTTTCTCAGAGCTTCATCAAGCCTGACCTTGAGTGTCTCCAGGGATGGGGCCTCCACCACCTCTCTGGGCAACCTGTTCCAGTGTCTCACAGCTTTCATAGTGAAGAACTTCCTAATGTTTAATCTAAACCTACCATGCTCTAGTTTTAAACCATTCCCCTCGTCCTATCACTACATACCATTACAGACAGTCTCTCCCCAGCTTTCCTGTAAGTCCCCTTCAGGTACTGGAAGGCTGCTATAAGGTCTCTCCAAAGCCTTCTCTTCTCCAGGCTGAACAACCCCAGCTCTCTCAGCCTGTCTTCACAGGAGAGGTGCTCCAGCCCTCTGATCATCCTTGTGGCCCTCTTCTGGACCCATTCCAAGAGGTCCATGTCCTTCTTGTGTTGAGGGCTCTAGTGTTGCATGCAGTACTCCAGGTGGGGTCACATCAGAGCAGAATAGAGGTGGAGAATCACACCTCTTGATCTGCTAGCCATACTTCTTTTAATGCAACCCAGGATGCCATTGGCTTTCTGGGCTGCTGTTGCCCGTTGTTGGCTCATGTCCAGCTTTTCATCCATCAATACCCCCAAGTCTTATTCCGCAGGTCTGCTCTCTGCTATGTCATCCCCCAGCCTGTATTCATGAGGATTGTTCTGACTCAAGTGCAGGACTTTGCACATGTCCTTGTTGAACTTCATGAGGTTGGCATGGGCCCACCTCTCTAGGTTGTCCAGCTCCCTATGTACACACATTCACATTTATAGTCAGTCCCTCAGTAGGCACAGCTATGTGGTTTTGGACAAGTTTAGCTGGGCTTTACATTTTCCAGTTACACTAGGAGCTAAGTGACCTCACTCCTCCCATCTTTGAATTTTCACACTTAAAAATACTGAGTTCAAAAGTTTAGTTTCCTGTGCCCTGTTATCTGAAAGACTTCAGATGATCTCCAGGGTGGAGGCAGTCATGGCTGATTGTGGTCTGCAGGTGTAGGGGTATTTTTTTTTTATGGTAGGTGCAAGTTTGCAGTACAGTTTGTGGGAATTGGAGATTATGTGGGAAGCAGGCATATATGGCAACACAAACTTCCACAAAACAATTTTAATCCCAGTCATCTTCAAATGAGAGAGAGGTGGTTTTGACTTGACTTCTCAAGATGCATATAGCAGCTTGGATAAAAACAATCTATGCCCCAAAATACAGCTTGTTAAGGACAGAATGAACAAAGCTACTTGTGGTAGATGTTATCGTAGCACTTAGTGCATGTAGGAAAGGTGCTTAGAAACTCGAACAATAAGGGAAGAGGACAATTAAAAGCTATGTAATTAGTGCTAGAGTTTGTTTTTCTGCAAGTCTTTTTGGGTTTTAATCATGTTATTGACTGCTGGATTTGTCCCGCTTTTCTTGTAAGAATCTTAGGGATTTGTTAGCTGAATAAATACTAAACAAACAAATTCTATTTTGGAGGTAGGGTTCCTGGAATATTTTTGGGTTTTATTTAGCTTTGAAAGAGGACAAAACATACGTGAAACTGAGTGTTTTCAGTCATTTAGAGGGGTCATTTTAAACTGCTGGGTTAATTTTTGTCTAGGCCCTGAAAAGGCAATCAAATGTCAGTTTACATACACAAAGGCATATGTTTGCACATCTAAATCATTGTGTGTTTATAATAAACTGGCTTAGTGTTCAAGCCAGAGAGAATATCTTTACCTTTCATTCAAACACTGCAGCTGACTGTTGAACACAACACAAAAGATCTCAAGTAAGACACCTGTGCTTTTGGTGCTAGAGAGATTGTGTTTAATATCTGGTTAGAAATTCATTCGTATATACCTAGAGCAAATGGGTATTATGTGGATACTTTGCTACTTCAGAGTGTAATGTTCATCTTTAATAACTGCTGTTTTGCTCTCATGATGTTCTTGTTCGATACATCAGCCAAAAAGCCAGAAATGACCCTATTGATAGGTGAAATTGAAGGACTGATTCAGATGTCAGTTTTATTTCTGTATAAATTCTAATTTTTATATCAAAGTAATGAGAACCTTTCAGGATACTGCCTCTGTGGTGTTTTTCCACTTTGGTGGACTCATGTATTGCAGAACTGTGAGTGTAACCAAGAAGCAGGGGTGGGAGCTGACCTACTCCTAGAGTTCTGCTGTAGTGAGAGTGCTGCAGTCTGAGAAACTAGAATAGGGCAAAGACTATAGAACATGCTGGTAAATTTATCTATTTGGCTTACAGAGAAAGCAGTAAGATGCTTGATTTGAAAGTTTTACAAGTATACATTTAGCAAAGAGGTAAGTGGGCAGATACTATTGATGTTATCTCCTCAGATTTTTATTTTTTTACCCAAACAAGCATATTTACCATGTCATCTGGCTACCTTAGATATTTTGGAACAAAATTTTGCATATGTGACTCATGAAATAGTAAGTGATTAAATATGAGAGATCAAAAAACCAAGACTTTTAGGACCAGTTTTTATTCTGTTTATGCACAAGAAATCTGGTGTTTGAACTCAGTTACCTGATCAGTGTGCATCAGTAGGGTGGGCATTTTCTGATGCTTCCTAAAAAATGTTGGCTGTTGAGAACTTTTGTACTATCTACACCTTTACCTGGAAGGTGTTTGCCCTAAACCTAAACTACAGCTATTTCAGTGATTTGTCAAAGGGTTATATTCTTTCTATGGAATAGAATGTCAAATAAAACATCTTAGTAAAGTTTATTGTATGCTGAAGTTTTTGTTACACCTTGTATGTTGACTCTTTTCCATAATGATTGATAATAACAATAGCAAATTATTGATGAAAATAATGCTTTGCAAAATACACCTGTGAGATAATGTCATTGACTGGTATTTTTTATATTGCTGAAATCCAAATTAATTAGGTGGCGAAGTACACCATGAGTGATTGTGGCTGCTTGTTATATGACCACCTATTTGGTATTTGTTTAAATATTACAAACAAATATTACTCAGTAAATATTTCTCTCTAAAATTGAGTTACAGGTGAGTGCTTTTCTAGGTTAAAAAAATAATTTTCTAAGTTAAAAAAATAATTGTATCCAACTCCTGGCTCCACACAGGGCAGCCAAGTCAGAGCATGGGACTGAGTGCATAGTCCAGACACTTCCTGAACTCAGTCCAGCTTGGTGCTGTGATCACTTCCCTGGGGAGCCTGTTCCTCTACCCAACCACCCTTCTCAGGAAAGAACCTCTTCCTAATACCCAGCCTAAACTACCCCTGTCACAGCTTCATGCAGTTCCCTCAGATTGTATCACTGGTCACCAAAGAGAGGAGATTGGTGCCCACTCCTTTGCTCTCCCTCGTTGGGAAGCCATAGACCATGATGAGGTCTCCCTTCAGTCTCCTTTTCTCCAGGTTGTACAAACCAAGAGATTTCATCTTTTCCTCATAAGACTTCCCCTCTAGACCTTTCACCATCCTCATTGCCCTCCTCTGGACACTCTCCAATAGCTTTGTATCCCTCTTGTACTGTGGCACCCAAAACTGCACCCAGTACTCAAGGTGAGGCCATACCAGTGCAGTGTAGAGTGAGATGATCACCTCCCTGGACCAGCTGGCAATGTGGTGCTTGATGCACCCCAAGATAGAGTTCATGTTCTATTTGTGTGAGATGCACGGCTATATGTTGTCTTTGGAGCTTGGTAAGAAGCTGCCTTGAGCCTCTGTCAAAGTGTAGTACTGGAGTACTACAATTTTCTTTTTGCCCACCTAGTTTCTGTAGAAGGGTACACTGTGACTCAGTTTTTCTTTACTGGGTTACTGATTGCTTGCCATTCTCATAGGGCAGTAGGTTTTACTGTTGACTTTGCTTTGCTGGAAAACATGGTTCATGTTCATTGTGGTGGAATATGAGGGCCAGTGACATGTTTCTATGTTCTATTAGTTATTAACCTTATTTAGAGTATCTGCTTGTATGCACAGATGAGTCTCTTGATATCTAGTTCTTTCAGGAATGTCTACATGAAAGGAAATAACACTAATATTTTATAATGGACCTAATAAATACCTGAAAATTTTTCCAGGCTCAGCTACTGGCTTGGTACTGGCTCTAGGAAAACTAAGGCGGGATAAACTTTCCCACTGTCCAGCATTTACAGGTAGAGCTGTGAGAGGTTATATATGTTGTACATCCATAATTGTCATTGTCAGTGCTGAATTATTGTGGGTGCCAAGCAGGTGTGGATGTCTGGAAATAAAGGTGATCCAAAAGTAGACAATATTTGACTCTGGTTTTATTTAAAGAAAAAGCACAATGTTCTTTCTTAGGCATTTTTGTCTTGCATTCATTAGCATTTCACAGGAAAAGTGGCATTCATAAATGCACAGGAATCTTTTTATCATATAAAAATGCTTTTTCTAAACTATGATAATGATTTTGCTTAAACTTTAATCACATTAGTCAGAGTAAAGGCAGACACAAATTAATTTCTGATTTTAATAAATTTTTATTTAAGGACTTTGACTGTAATTTTTAGTTACTTGCGAGCAGGCAATGGAAAATCTTACTTGTAGCTTACTCTGTCCTTATCCAGCACCTTGCAAATACTAAGGAATTCTAAGAGTATTTTAAAAATCATTAGCATTATGAGTAAAATAAGAGGGTCAGAGATGGGACTTTTAACTCAAACATTTTTCAGGTTTCTCTGTTGCTGTATATATTGGGGGAGGGCGGAAAAAGAGTTCTGATCATGTATTTGTGTTTCAGGACTTAAAATGGCAGGAGAAGATTCCTACATTATGGGAGTGTCTGATCCCCAAGTAAGTGGGTTTCTCTATCTTCAATATCCATATATTCTCGCTCCTAGGCTTGACAACATGGAGATATAAAACCATTTCAGCTATTGGCAGAAAGCAGGTTTGAAGAAATCTAGGGTGGTTTTTTCCTCTAAGGTGTTTATGTGACCTGTGAAGTGCCTGGCCAGTGGTGAAATGACTGAAATGAAAAGGAAAGCCAGGCCTGCTGAAAGACACAATTGAAAAAATAACTCATTTTTATGGCCGGTCAGCCTGTGACACTTGCCCAAAAATTTCTTGCATGGTGGGTACTGGACTTCACCAGCAAATAAAACTCCTCATGCCCTAAGTGGCCCATTGTATCACTTTTTGTGAAATTTGCATTGACATTGATGACTGAAATTTTCCTTTGCTCAAACAGGTCAGTAGGCCTGGCTCTCCAGAAGCTCTTGCTGATCTCATTAGGTCATTTTTTTATTAATTTGACTTGTGAGAATGGTGCTTGAGTGAAGAACAGACCATTTCCACATTTCTGCTCACCTCACTCTCCAAAAAGAAACTATTTAATCCTTTATACTTGCTCCACTTTGGAAGAAGATAGATTTATACCTAACACCTATTACAGTGAGTTAAGACATTTTGTTATTCAAAAAAACCCACCCAAAACTTTAACCTGGCTATACTGTTTTCTTGCATTAGAGCCTGTAAATATGTTTACATAAGGAATGTATTCTGATGGGATGTAATCACAGAAGTGAAAATGAAAGCACACAGGTTCCCAGCAAGACCTTGGGCAAGACATTTAGGGTCAGATTTTCAGAATTTGCCATGTACACTTTTGAATATATAGCTATTAGTGTGTGTAAGCAAAATGAGTACTTAAAAACTCTGCTGAGCTCAGTGTGGTCTCATGATACTAGTGAAACTTGGTCAATACTATCAGCTTGGCTTGCACTACTGTAGCCAGCAAAAAATAAAATAGATGTAAAATGTTTGTGTACTGTACCAGGCTGAGTTTGCAGTCTCAATATTTGCAGAGAACTTTGAAATTTTTTGCTGGTAGATTCTTTATGAAAGTATCTATCCATCTATTAATGAAGAGTATATTTTCTTTCAATATAGATGTTTGCAATGGATCAGTTCATGGGAATGAATGCTTTATTTAATAATACAAATTACATTGCTTCAGACTTACCACTACGAACAGGTAAGGACCATTGTTATTTGATTGTGCTATTGTCCTGCTGTCTCCTTCAGTTTGGGTTTGTGGGTTTTTTTAATAAACTCTTTTCAGAAGCTTTTTTTGTTTACACTCTTGTATTTCATAATGCTAGATCCTAAATTTGTCGACTAGATTTTTTTATTACGCTCTTATTCTTCTCTTTTCTTACTCTCACAAAACTTGCAACTGTGAGGCAAATTTGATTTTTCTTTTGGCTTGTACAGGAATGGAAAGTTTCAATTAGTTCTATGGATTGAGTGACCAAGGAGCTTTGTTCTGATTTTATAAGTTACTTTGCTTTTTTTCCTAAATCTGCATCTTCAGTGATCTCCATGTTTGTATTGACACTTTGCAGAGTGCAACATGTACTTTTTTCTCCCTGAATGGTGTTTCATTTGTTGCAATAATTCTTAAGGTGCTTGTTTTTCACTAATAAAATGTATATTCAGCTTCCTGTATCGTTCGAATCTGTTTTTCCTTCTCGGTGACTTCTCTGTTTCCTGTAAAGTGTCAGTCTGGTATTAAAAGTACCTGACAGTTTCCTGTATAATAGCACTAGTTTGAAAGTTCAGAGTCAAATTTTGCAGCAAACTGCAGAAAATAAGCAAATAATATTTTGTAAATGTCTGAGATGCAGTTCTTTCAGTACGATATCAAGAATATCAAGTAGAAGTGGATTGTATCTCAGCCAGTATTAGCTGCTTGCTTGACTTTAGTCTGGTTTTGCTTGTTAAATTAATTTAGAAGTATTACTTCTTGCTTTGCTTCTCCTGCTTAGTTTATTAGAATAGCTGATAGGAAAGGAGGAAGGAAATATTTTTAAAGCATATTTATCTCCAATATTATAGCTCCAGCGTAGCTGTTAATGTCTTCATGACAACTTTCTGTTGTTGATCTGTTTGACTCTGTTGTACCAGGATGTAGCTGGCATCTTCTGTATTGCAGATGGCTTGCTTTTGTTGAAAATACAAAATGCTTTTATTTACACTTGACCACAGTGAAGGTGTAAAATGAAATATGCAATTAGCTTTTTACTTTATCGGTAAAATTCCACCCTAAATAACAGTAAATGCTGATTTAAGAACAAAACTAAATGCATACTTTTTCATGTCTCCTGTTTTAAACCATGCTTCAGTTTTCTTGACTGAGTAGTAGCAAGGAAGAATCAAGAAACACATATGGTACAGATAACTTTGTTTCAAGATAAAGTATTCTGATGAGCAAACCTCTTGAGAAATATGGACAAGCATCCAACAAATTAATGTTGCAATCATTTGTTTGCAGTGTTTTTATTAAAGCAGATAAAATTGGTCAGTGAGATGCATCTGTGTAGGATTAAAGGGCTTGTGTGTTGTATACCAAGGGGGTTTTTTCACTGTTCTCACCGACTTGCTGTGGAGCAAATAAGGTTATTGGAATTTTGATTTCCTCATAATGATCTCTTACACGAAACATTTAAGCTTACCATGCACTTCTCATGCCAGACTCATTCCCTACAAATTATTCAGATAACTGATTTTCAGATATCTGTACCATCTACACTAGAAAACAGCTAGTTTTAAAGCCATGTGCAGGACACTGTGTTCCGGAGCCCCAGAAAACTCCTACTAGGCTTGCTTTGCAAAACTACTTAGGAAAGGTGAGGTATTTTAATGGCACTGCTCTTGTCTACTGTTGTGCTGTAGTCATTCCCCATGTACAAAGTGGGATATAATAAAGGATCGTGGAGTTCAGGTTATCGCAAACAAAAAGTTAATCATAAGTTTTAGAAAAAGTTGATCAGTTCAAAACCATCTGATGATGACATAGTGATTTTGTTGCTTGAATGGTATCTTGAGTGGTACTATTATAATGCTTACTTCCCCTCCTGCATGAAACTATATTATGTTGTTACTCTGGAGTAACTCTTCACCTCTAAGGTAATATAATAATTTATATATAATGCTTTAGTTGTTTCCAAGCAGGAACTAACGATTTCTTTCTGTACAGTGAGGCCAGTTAGAAACTCATGTGGGATTTTTCAAAAGTTCTTCCAGCCACAACATTTGAGAGGGTGAAATTCTAAAAAGCATTTTTCTCTAGGACTATTGGAGGATTTAGACAGAAAGAACCAAAGACACTTACTGTTGCTCATGATTTGGTGTGGTGCCTACATTTTTTGGTGTATGCATTTGTAATCACACAATGTCAGACTTAAGGCAGGCAGGTTTAATATTAACTGTGGATTGCTGTATCATGCCAGTGAAGCTAAATCAACAAATAGCTGGGGAATTTGGGGACTTTCTGAATATAGGCGTTCTGCTGTTCTGTTAATATTTACAGTAATAGTAGAAAACCTTTGAGATGTCAGGACAAGGACTTTCTTGATGAGGTTGTCAGTGCTCAAGTGTCTTCCCTCACTCGCTTCTTTTTCTATCTTAAGTATGTCGGTTTCAAGTAAAAATTAGGCTTAGTTATTTTGGCTCTAAAGCTGTAGTAGAGTGTTATGTGGTTCAGGTTATACATTTACATCTATATCTGGAAGCAGTCTCTGTATAGCTTTAGTGACAAAATAATGTATCTCTAACAACAGTGCCACAACAGTGTAAACTGCAGGACTAAGCTTTGTGTTTAAAACACCACCGGCAGCAAGGGCAGTATGTCATGAAGTCAGTCTGTTCTTTGCCTTGTTGGGAGGTATCTTGCCTTTGAGAGGTAGGAACTAATTCTCGGTGATGTCGGGGATGGAGGGAACGTTATTCATTGCACATATTTAAGCACTGTAAAGCCAGATACACCTCTGTGAGGTCCACTGTGTAGAGGAGGGACAAAGCAATGCCTTACATTGGGAAAGAATCTGCCTGATTATATAATGCTATCTACAACCATGTAATGTAGCAATCTGTGTGCCAGTTAGAGATGGTTTTGAGAACTGTGTAATTGTTTGGGGTTTTTTAGGGGCTTTGGTCTAACTAGCTGATAGTATTGAGGTGGTGTGTTTGGTTTGGTTGTTTTTTTTAATTGCAGTCAGACTAAGCCTGTGATGTGAAAGCAGGGCTATCAGCAGCTGAACAATATTGCCTGGAGGCTGCTAAAGTTACTGTTGAGAAATGAGAAGGGCATAGAGGCGAAAAAGAAGGCACTTTGAAAAAATTACACACAAGGGTTTTTTGTGAGAAAAAATATGTTAAGAGGAGATTCGAGGAAGCATAACTGTGACCAAAAATTAGACGGAATTTTCCCCCTCCTGTAGCAGTGGTCCTAATCCTCAGAAGCATGAGCAGACTTGCATACTGGTTCTGTGATTTTTCTAGATCCTCTGTGCTTGTGTTTTGAAGAGTAAACTGAGGAAAGAAAGAGGTTAAGCAAAGCCATTGTGCTGCTGGCTTTAAACATTCTTTGAGCACCACAGACCTGAGATGCAAGAGTGTTCTTGTACGGATGAATCCTTGAGGGGAAGGATGTACAGGTACTATGACAGGCCTTCAAGAAGCGTAAGACACTAGATTTAGAGCCTGAGCTTGTAGCAGAAAGGTGAGAAAGGTGCCACTGTCAAGATGGACACAATAGGGTTGATGTTAGATTTAACAATCAAAAGCTACAGGCTCTAAGCATTTTCATCCATGTCCACAGAGCATAATCACTAGGGTGAGATGCCTGTTTGGGGGACCCACTAATAGAGGGAAAGTGAGGGGAGGACTTGATCATAGCTGGTGACAGGTTAAATTGAATGGCTTCATGTACTAGGTAAGATATATTAGATTAAGGACCCTAGTCCTTTATAAAAGACAGTGGTCCTATGGTACTGACAGTGTTGCAGGGATTTCTTACCAACCTCACAGACCGTTTTTTTTCTTGACACTGCTGTGATGGGAATAAAGAACCAAGAGAGAGCCTAAGATGAGTACTCCTTTGGGAAGTATGTGTGCAGGGTGAGGCCTGTCAAGAAGAAGAATGACTGTTAAGTGGTGGGAGTGTCAAGATGCAGGAGGGCCTCTGACTCAGGCAGGAAGGGAAATGAAGAAATGTAGCAGTTGAAGAAGATGTGGGGAAGTGGGACTATGACTCAGGCTGGAGGGGAGGCAGTGGGATGAGAGTCAGTCTGTGGCAACTGAGGCGAGAAGACAGAAAAGGAAGCACTGAAGCATACCCAGGATGTGGCAGTCTGCACCAAACCCCTCCAGGCAGAGGACTGCATGTTTTAGTTGCAGTTCTTAGCCATTCTGACTGCAGCAGTGCCAGGCAAATCGTGGAATGCTTATGTCAAAACTTGGGTCTTGGCAACCGTGAGAGTCATCCCTGTGTAGAAGCCAGCTCCATGACTGTACATGGCTTCAGCCTCTGTAGGGCAAAATCAGAACTTAAACAATGCATTAAGGAATGTTCCTTCTTGTGGTTGTTTAACACTTAAAAAGGGGTTGCTCATTAAACAAGAACTTGAAGCAAGCAACTTTCAAGCCTAGAACAGAGGTTGAAAAGATCATCACAAATCTCAGCATTACTAGTTCCTCTTACAAGGTGTACATCTTAAGGTTCCTGCTGTCTACTTAGACCAGACATGCCTACTAATAGAGATGAAATATTAAAAACTTCCCTGTGCAAAACAGTAAACATCTTTTCTCCATGGGAAAGTATGAGAGAGAAGGAGGGAACCACACATGTCCGATGTTAGGCTGTCTAATGTACTTCTGGAAAGTATTCAGAGTTCAGTAGAGATAGGTGTATGAGACCCTTCACTAAATAAAATCTTTTTTATAGTCAAAAAAGCATGCTATTTATGCTTAGAAGTTACCTTGAAAATTGCTGTTTTATTTTTAAATAGCATTGCATATGTAATTAAGTGCTTCATATTAGAGTGCCTTCTCTGTCCTTTTACTTGGATCTGGTTCAGATGTTATACCAGAGAATTACTGAGTCATTGTAGAAAATGTTTAGACACAAAACCCAAAGGTTACAATAAGACCTCAGAAAACTTTGTTTTAAATACATAGCAATATGATTTATATCATCTAGGTTAATGATAACAAGTGTCTATTTGCCTTTGTATTTGTACATTTTCACTACACCAATTTTACACTTCCCTATTATTAGTATGTAAGATATTTTGATTTTTTTATCAGTATAGTTATATGCTTTTTATAAGCTTTTTTTTTTTCAAAGGAGGAATAAGAACCATAGTCCAAAGTTTCCCATTTTCCTGACAAGTGCCATGCCAGGTGAAAGCATTTCAGCAGTATGAAGAATTCCCCTTGAGCTTTCCAATATGCCAATATAGTGTGTATCCCTCTCTTAGGAATTCAAATTTCCTTATGCTGACAAAAAGTTGGAACCTGGGTCTGCTGCATTCTAGGAGACTGCTGCAGCCACTTAGCTGTTGGGTAAAAGAGCGCTTCCTTTTCTGGCTAATGTTTAAAAGAAAGCAGTAGTATTTTGTGCTGATACTAACCAAACGTATATGCCTTGAAAATGAATTCCTAAGGGGAGAAGAGCCAAAGAACAATTACGTGGCAGATCCTGCCCTGGAGGCTTGGTTGAAAGTTGAACTACACAGTTGTATTTTAGGTGCATTATATCTGACGGTAACCAGGAGCTACAAGGCTTCTGGATTGTTAAAGCACAAAATTTTAGATGCTTAAAGCATAAGGAGGGTAGATGTCTATGAACAGAGGTCTTAAATTTAAGTAGTGATATAATGCCTAAACCCAACTCAGATCATCTTGACTCCATGTTACAGACAAAGCCTGAAATAGTAAAACACACAAAAACTAAGTATTACTCTATGTTTTTTAAAGTTTCTGAAGTCCAAACGTTTTTTCATGCTTTCTAATGTAAGGTGATGAGTACATGGTCTTGAGGCAATTGTTCTGCATGACTTCAAGATTTTAATTGTAGCACTGTTTACTTTTTCACAGGAAGAGTGTTGAACTTGGGAAATGAATGATCTTTATATGTGAAATTCTTGTGACTGACATATGCAGCATACTTTGGCATGAAGCTAATTCAGTTGCCAAGTCAGCTAACTTGAACAGCAAAATACAAATTCCATCTATTAGCAGATTTATCAAAATTTTGATTTTGAGAGAAGCCTGTGCATTAAGACCTGTGCTGACTAAATATGAAGATCTGTTTTATTAAAGTGAAGTTGTATTGAGGGTCTGAGAAGGTTGTGTGTAGTCATACTGCAAACTATAAATTAATGAATCCTCTGCCTTTTGTAGTTGTTGGTGAACATTAGGCATATTGATAAATTAAAATTGATGTAAATATGTTGTTTTGTGTTAAAGCCAAGTACTATCTCTTTGAGGTATCTGCATGGCATGTTACTTGCACGCAGTGCAGTTGTTCAGAGGCAGATCACACCTGAATGTTGGCGGGGCACAGTATGCTTGATATGGTTGCAGGCTCTGCCACATAGCTGTGGATTATCTCCTTTGGAGGCTTCATGTGTCCCAGTAAGCTTGCTTGATTCCTTAGTATTAATGCCTTTGAGTATAATTGATGATACATAATTCCAACAGGGATATAGATGGCAAAATATTGTATAGGTATTCACAGGGAAGCTTTCATTTGGGATCTGCTTTGATAGCAATTGAATTTTTATCATTGAAATCCAAATCTTCTCTGCTTAGCAAGAGGCATGGAAGAAGTCATGCCTCTATGAACTGTTGTTTTCTGACTCATGAGTAGCTTGCATTTTAAGAGGTGTTTCACAGCCATCCACCTAGAGAGCTTTCTTTTTTCAATGTAAATAATCTAACAATCAGAATTGGAACTAGGCTTTGATCAGGTGATGACTTCTTAACTCAAGTGGCACCAAGTTCTCATTGGATTTAGGGCCTGCTCACAGGATATTTAAATTGGTGAGTTTTGAATGAGGTTTGTGGTATGAATTTAGCTACTGTTGAGGGAGTGGTCCATATGCAAGACTGAAAGTTGGTAAGAAAGCCTTCTTTGAAAGACACAAATAGAATTTTAGTAGAACTTAATCCTATATATTGGCACCATGCTCAAAGATGGATCTCATTATTAAGTCTGCATCTGTAGTCAAAAAGAGTGTGTTCAGTGTTTTGAGAGGCACTGTAGAACAGTATATTTAAAAGCATATCTGAAATTATTAAAAGAATGTAAATTGTTTACTCTCCTCAATTCCAGCTGTGGGTTTTTTTAAAAGCAGTTCTGACTATTAGGGCATGTTGAAACAGCTTAAATTCCTGCTATATTCCCATACCTCAGAGCTTCCCATTGGCTGTCTCTAGACTTTCAAAAGCACCTACTTGATAGGAAGCCCTAGAGTCAAAAGCTTGTGAGTATAGTCTTTAGAGCCCAAGGGGTTTAAATACAAAAGTTAACCTCAGCTCACGGAGGCCAGGCTGCTTGTCAGTGGCAAGGGGAGGATCCTGTACTGAGTCTTAACTGAGTGATCAGAGTTGCTCATTTAGGTCTTCTGAGCTAAAATTAACTTTTACTCTGTCCCTTCTTACTCCACTGGTACTGGGGAATATTGGAAACCAGAGACTGCCAAGTGATTAAAATATTTATTAAAACTTTATTTCAGAAGATGCTTAGGTGCTTTCAAAAATGTTATCTCAGGGCATTCAAGGACATCAATTTTACCCTGCAACTTACATGTCATAGTAATAGAAATGTCATTTTTATTATTACTTTTATTTCTTTTATGTTAGCAGATGGACCGTATCTTCAAATCATAGAACAGCCAAAACAGGTAAGACCAACACTACATTTTGAAAATCTTTAAGGTAGCTATGTCACTATATTCAGCTTTGAATAAAATTATGACTTTAGATGGGGATGGGGGGAAGGAGTATGGAAGAGGTTGACTCTCAGATGTGGCACTTAACCATGAACATTTTTTCCTCTCACTTTTGAGTTAAATCATTTCCTGTTTTGTTCTGTTTTCATTTTGTGTCTCTCTGGAAGTGTCAAAAAGACAGAAAAAAACCCAAACAGTTTTTAGAAAATGTCTTGCTAAGTATAGACTCTTCATGTTAGAAGCGACTCTTGCAGTACCCAGGAATTTTGAAACTTAAACAAATAGACCAAACAGAAGATTTTTAGAATGTTTCATGTTTCTTGAAAAACATGAAAGAAAAAAATTAAAATATTTCATTCTCTTCCCCAGTTACAAGAACTTTTGACTTATGCTTTGCTATCCTAAAGAAATTGTCCTTTGAGATTAGTTTTGTCACAATTGACTGTTCGGAATAACCTGAGAAAAATGAAGAAAAGTGCTTGAATGGTTGGGTTCATTGGGCTTTTTTTACTGTGTAGCAAATGCTCACTTATGCTCCTCTGACCCTATGAAAGTCATTCCAATGCACGGGTTAGTTTTCATGCAACTGATATACAAAGTAATTGCTAGGTGAAGATTGCCCTGAAGTACACCAGGATATCGTTCTCCTTTATCTGGTGGCATCAGCAAGTACTCCCCCTGAAGCTATTACAGTATGGAGACCTCTTTCCTGCCTCTCCCAAACAGCTGCATAAAATCCTACCATATGAAGACATTAGGTAGGCAGGGTGACTAAAAACTATTCCATCCTTTGCTTGGTCCAATGCAAAAGCATGCTGCAAACCAGTTTCCTGGTAGGAGGAACATTTGTTTCAGCCATACACAAGACTTTTTATGCTTGAGCATTCCTCCAGGAATACGTACACTTAATGTCCACAGGTGAAACAGCAGTGTACTGTGAACTCTTGGCACAATATGCTGCCTCCTCCTTGTAGTTCATGCCAAATCAAGCTGTCTTTGCATAGTACAGCCTATGGTGGGCAGTGCCTAAAGAGAATCTATCATTTCCATGTGTGACTTCTCAGCAAGCAGCTCCTGTAGTGGAGTACCCATGTGGCAAGCTGGACAATAGTTTGTAACAGGGTGATGATGAGGGTGATCCGTCATCAGAGTGCTGTGCTATGATAGTTTTTGGAGCAGAGAGACAGCTGGGAGAAGTAAGACTGTATGTGTGCAAACAGGATAGCAAGGAATATGAATGGGGGAAGACCACACAAATGACTGCTGGCTCTGTTAGATTGAAGGCATAGAGGTGAAGAAAGCGGGTTGTTTCATGCATTGCAACTGTAAAGGTTGCTTTGCCTTTTGGACAACCCAAGTTCAAGGTCATTATAGCCGGGCAGTTCACTTGCAAGACACTCACAGTCACTCAGTTCACCATAGGAACACAAATACATGCTTAGGAATGAGTTACATTGTGTGGTTAGTATCTAAATAATAGTCAGATTTTTACATTTGTCTGGGAAACAATTTCTGACACTGAAAAGGCTTTAGCGAGGTAGATATCGAAGCTAACAATTACAGAGTCATTTTGAACCATGTTGTTCACTGTCAGCTAATAAAGACTTTTAATTCATAGTTGTCTATTATTAGAAGCTAAATGACTCTTGACAAAGGATACACCACGAATTGGTGCTGTTTGGACAGGCACTGCGAGCCCTGTGTAAGATATGAATTTTGTCAGACATTGCAGGACTGAGGAATAGATCTGAAAGTGTTCAAAGTTGGAGGCCACGTGAAATAATATTGTTTGAGTTAGAGTTGCCAAATACATTTGTTTGAGTTTCATCTTTTGTGCCTTATAGATTACCCTGTAGTGGGGTTGTTATTTCCTATAAGTAAAAATGGAATAAATGGGCAGCTGTAGAGTGGTTGCTAATATCCTGAAGTTCTCTGGAGTACATCCAGACATCTATTTATGAAGCTGAGATGAAAACCCAGTCATTGAGAGTCCCCTGAAGCTTTTGTGCTGTTTCTGGGCTCTGCTTGGAGATTCACTTTTCACATGCTCTTCTCTGAAGGAAGAAGCATTTCTGTTTCATGCCTGTTCTTTATGATGCTTTGGACTTAGTTGATTCTTACTTGCTTTAATTCTCTCTACCTAGCAGCAATCATGGGTGAGAGTATATGCTTCTACATTCTCTACTTTTTAATTTTTGTCTTGTTTTGAGAGTATAGATAGATCACTGCTTCGAAACATCTTGACTTGTTGAAAGAAAAATATCAAATTGTTGCTGTGTGTAAAAGAACAGTTTCTCCACCAGTGGTGTTTTATTAACCAGTTAAACAGCATTTCAAAGATGAACAGATGTAACTTTTCTGTTTGTGAGCTATCTGGGCAAGTGTGTTTTTGTGTGTCTCTGTGTGTGTGTGCGCACTCATATGTGCATATGCTAATTATTTTGTTTGTTTCTGGTTTGTTTCTAAATTGTTTCAAATTGTTTTCATAATTGTTCAAATTATGGTTTGTTTCTAAACAGCATTTAATTTTCTTTTCCTTTGTTTCCACAGAGAGGGTTTCGTTTTCGGTATGTATGCGAAGGGCCTTCACATGGTGGACTTCCTGGTGCTTCTAGTGAAAAGAACAAAAAATCATATCCTCAGGTCAAAGTAAGTACATAAATCATTAATTTTGCAAACTGAATGCAAGTGTCATACAGGCTTATATAGGACCTTTCTGCATATTACCATATATTTGTATGAAATTACTCAAGATTGACTGCATTTCATTCCCAATTTTCAAAATATAATTGATTTTAAAAAGGAATTTGCCTTCAGGTTTGTGCAGTTAGTTTGGCACCAAATTTGCCTGCCAGCAATTGAGCAGTAAGCATTCCAGTACCTACCACCTCACTGCCTTCTGCCAGACTAATAGAGCTTGTCCTTAAGGTGCGGTTTCAGCGTAAAGCAAGGCCTGAGCTGCTTAATTATTCCACTTGTAGCATATGACAAAGCACAAATCTGATCAGTTATTCCACGTCACGCTAAGGTGCCATTTACCAAGAAAGTCAACAAAAAATGTCTCATTTTAATAGAGCAGCATTATGTTCAGGTGTTCACTGAGTGGTTTTTTGGCGCTTTTTACCTGGAAAAGGCTGTAAATCAGAGAAACATTCTGTGCTAGCACAGTATGAAGATTCTGACAGTGGTGATTAATTGTGCTAGGATTAAAGAAGAACTGTCTTTACCTATGGTTCTTGCAGCAAATTCTTTTTCCATGGAGGTAAGGAAAAGATAACGCTGTGTCCTTTCAGACTTTTTTAAACTTAAAAACCCAAGTTAATTTGTCTCAATATTGCATTACCTCTTTGAACTATTTCACTAGAGATTGTTTCAGGAGGAGCAGGGTTTATGCGTTTTAATTCAGGTGTTATCTCTTACTTACCCCTTTATGAGGGGGAGAAGGGGTGGGAAGAGTGGCAAGATTTCAACCTGTGTCTTGGTGCCACTCCTCAGCTTTCTCTGCAGTATGCATGTAGTTCTACAGTTCTTGAGAAAGGCTGGAGTTTGGAACAGTTGCATCTCCATAATGAATCAGTATGAGCATGACTCAATGGAAAATAATCAGCATTGGCTGAGATAGCCTAGGGGATTAGTCTTGTGAATTGAGAAGAGGCTGGGAAGGCTGATTTCATATAACCTTGCAAAACTCCTATGAAAAACTGCTAGCTCAGACAAAGGATCTGCTTGCTTTTCCCTTTCCTATTGTGACAGTAATGGTGAACCAATGAATGAAATTTCACTGGTATATTTAGATATAAAATAACTTGCTTCAATTGAACCAGATCTTTGGATTTCAATCCAATCTGTATTCATAGTAATAATACAATTATAAAGGTGTGATGGGTTACACAATAGCATGACATGGAGATACGCAATGAGGAGTTATACAGGAAATGGAATTTCTCTGTGAGTAAACTAGAAAGCAGAATGTTCTTTGGCTTTTCATCAAACCTCCTGTTTTTATTGATCATCAGATTTCAATTTCATCTAAAGCTGTACACACACACACACACACACACACACACACACACACGTCCCTTCCCCTCCTTCCCTTTGGTCCTACTGTGTGCATCTGGGCTTTTTCTAGTACAAATTTCCACATGGCAACACCTGCTGGGAGAGGCTGGCAAGGGAACACAACAAGTAAATTCCTCAAGGCCATTGCTTGTTAGTGCCTGTTCTTGATTCAAGTGGTGCCAGTAAAAACAGAAGTGTTTCACACCTTTTCCTGTAAGTCTCTTCTGTGTTTTGTCAAAGGGTGCTCACCTTGTTGTAACTGAGGTGAGCACAACTGAAGATCGCTGGGGTTTGTTGCTTTTTTGTTGCTGTTTTGAAATGGGTTTTTTGGTTGGTTTTGTTGTTGGTTTTTTGTTTTCTCTTGTGCCAAGGGTTCCACCATAAAACCTCTGTTAGTTGATCCACAGTGCTGTGGAAGGACACTAGCTGAGCTTTGGCTGTACTGTAGAAAGGAGGTTTTGTGACAGGTCTTTAAACCTTAGCCATGGTGTGGTCAGTGCAAGCTCCCATTGGGATCTTTGTGCTTGGCCAACTCTGCACAGAAAACTGATGTGATTTACCAGTAGCTACAATGGGATGGCCTGAAAGTAGACATCTTCACTGCACAAAAAAAAAATATTGCAGTCTCCCTTTTCATAGGAGTATGGATAGAAAGCTAAGAAAATACAGTTAGCTGATAGAACCTTTTGCACAAAGGTATAATGTTGACTGTTCGACTTTGAAGCTTCTTTGCTCCTTCACCCAGCCCCTAACTTGGAACAAAGCTGGAACACTTCAAAATGTGTCTTTCATTTCAAGGCTGGATTGCTGAAGGCTTTGCTAAGTCTCTAAGCAAGATGCTTTGGTAGTTAATTTTAGCCACCTCCTGTATAGAATATTAGGAGATTATGTATGTCAGGAGTCAGTGTAGCAGTTCTGCAGTGCCAATCTTAAGTCGAATTTGCACTGGCCAGCAAGGTCGAATTGATTGAGACTCTCATGATTTAACAGCACAGTCATGACAAATGGAGGCGAGATAACATTTCTATAATATCAAAAATGGGGTTAATTAATTCCATAAACTATAAAGGTAACATTCCTTTGTGTAAGCTTGTCTTTTATAACAGGAACAATTACAGTAGTAAGCTACCTGAAATTCTTCATTTACATTTCATTTTTGTCTCCTTAGTGTAAGTAACACAGGCTTTTTACTATTTAGAAGAGTTGAAATCAAAGATCCATTGCTAGCTTTTTGACTAGAGGAAAAAGCAATCCATAGTGTAAGAAGGAAGAATAAAACTGGATTGTCAAATATTATCACCAGCTTACTTAACTATTTAGTATTTTATTCATAATTTTCTTGTGTTTATGTATTTAAAAAACTGAGAAAACTTGTGCAGAAGATTTCCACTGACGTTACGTGTTGACCATGTCTGTCCTGATCTTGCCTACTGATATTAGTGTAGGCATATTCGTGGTTTACATTGAAATTCTAGATACAGTTTTGGATGTTAAAAGAATTTGCTGAAAATAGTGGTGTGAAGGAAGTGTCCTGAATTTTCATCTCCTTGGGGGCAAATCTACGTGGGTGGCTGCAAACTCTAGTTGCCTGTTCTCTGTGAGCTGAGTAACCAAGTTGTCAGATGTGCATCCATGCTAATGAGCACCACCTCTCTGCTGATGAGTTTGGACATTGAGCAATTCAGCTTGGGAATCAAAGCTGCATAAGAGTTAGGCAGCCCTGAACCCAGGCACCCAAACAGGAGAACTGCCCATCCATTCATGTCCTGGAGCTATCCTAAATTATACCTCTATTTGAAGATAAGCATTCTTATTGAAATCGGGGATTTCAGCACATACTTCAAGTTCAGGAGGGGAATTTATGGAAAATTAGTCAAGCTACTTTGTTGATGAACCTTCTTGGTGAAGAAGGAAGTAGCATCTTTGCTCCCCCACCCCAGAATTAAATTTGTACAGTGATAGATCACTGATTACAAGTTAAGATTTGTGCTTTTTACTGTTATGGTTAATTTAGCTGAATATGGAGTACCAGGTCTTTTTAGTTGGGCCCCTAAAGCAAACCACCTAACTCCTTATTCTTGGTATAAGAGTGACCTCACATTCAGAGGTCTTCGGTTCCCATTAAAGTTATTTTATGTTGCTTAATCTTAGACCTCTTAAGTAAGTATTCAGTTGCCTAAATTATTTGTACCACATCTGAAATATTTTGTCTGAAACTAGCAACTGCGAAACAACTGCTGCTGCTCTGTGAAAGCATACTGTTTATAAAGAGTGAGTGATGGCTCATCTGTGGAACACTTTGTGCATATTGAGGACAACACTAGTCATACCGAAGGTTAGGCAGGACTGGGGCTATAGTGCTCTAACAAAGTGGTTAGAAAGAGAAATACACATTTTTTTAGTTGCTGGCTTTGTAGGTTTGACATGGTCTTTTCCATCATTTGCTCTCTGTCATTGACCAGTTGGTTTCACTTCTTGCTTGTAAGAGTAACTGACAAAAACATCTTTGAAGTATGAAAATATATTTATCAAGCTTTTGTAAAGTTTCAAAAACTATGAAGAAATGTCTGGGGTCTGGATCACAGGAGAATGTGAAATAACTGAAAAAAAATTCAACTCTTGTTTTGAAATTGAGTCAATTTCAAGTTCACAGGGTCCTTTTAATCTCTCAGACAAATCTCTCTCTAACAGAATCAGCAGATAAATGTGAGCCTGCAGCATTTTAACTTTATCAGATTAGATCAATTGAATGCTGCTTCAGTACAGGATGTAATCAAGTATTACAGCTATGCTCTTCCCAGGAACTCCTTATATTCTTTTTTTCTCCTCTATCTTTAATTTGAAGTTCAGTAGCTTTTTTCTTCAGATAACAGCTCTGATGTTGAGCAGTACAGCACCCACATCCTATCTCCCTCTCATGTTGAGTATGTGTTTTTGTGTTAACACTATTTCATAGGTTTCTATAGATATTTGGCATTATAATAGACAGTCTACCTTTTAACACTTTTGACTGGTTTTTAAGTTCTTAAGTAAAAGGTGATGGTTGTTTGTGTATCTTAGTGCTGAAATAAATTTTAAGTAATTCTGAAATGGTAGCATCAATGATTCAAGAACACTGAAAAATTATTTCATGCTTCATTTATGGTACATACTTAACCACTGAGACTAGTTTGTTCAGCACCAATATGTCTCAGTCAAGCAGGAAAGTCTGTCTATGAGAAATATAGGTAGGAAACAGTTCAGGGACATTCTGTAGCCTTTGCAGGATAGGACATCAGACTGAATGACGAACATAGTCTTTTTTTGCCTTATGACCTACATAAGGCATTAAGTTTTAAGAACTCTTTTGTTTTTCCCCTGAGAGAGACTACAAAGATCATGCTGAGCTGAGTAACAGGGGGAGATTGCAATCTGGTTACCACTGCAGTTATATGTTCTGCTTTCAGTGGCTGGAAAGTCCTTGACGTGCAGCAGTCCTACCTACAGTTTCACTGTGGTTTCTACAGCTGATGAGGGATTTCTTGAACTTTTCTGATGTGATACTATATGCGTGTTACTCATAATGAACATAATGCTATAGATATGCCTGGAACTTTACAGCAGGGAAAGGTTTGTTTAGTGAGGGATAAAATGAAAATAATTTTTTAAAAGCCTCCCTCTTGAAAATTGTTCTAGTGGTGGTGACATCTGGCACCAAACACAGTAATTTTTATTTTCAGATGACTTTGTAGAAGTTACATATAGTGTTCCATGCATTTTCTCACTGCTGGTAAGAGGTGGAAATGGTGAAGCAGTGATTATTCTGCATCTCTATATTGTTTCAATCCAGGAGGGATTACAGTTTGGAAATGACAGGAAGCATGAGTGCCCCGCATTTTGTGTTTTAGAAATTGCCACTTGTAACATGCACATTAATACAGAATTATAGAGTTAACTAGCAAGCACTGAGTAATGAGAGGACTCCTGCTCACCTGTTCCTCCTGGAACAGCTTTTTCATAGTTGGGATTCTTTTTTGCTGTTAGCAGTTAATAGGAACATAGGTAGGGTATGCATTGCATGTATGCAGTGTTTCAGCTGCGATGGAATGGGTTCAAGAGAGGAGTTAACCGGAGTGAAGGAAGCTAGCAGGACTTACTAATGTGGTGAAATCATGGCAATCCCTGGTTATCAACAGTTTATCAACAATATAACCTTAAGTATTCAGTTCATCACTGATTCATCACTTTAATGTTTGTCGTGATCTTTTAATACTTTGGTTGATTAGATCTATAAGCTGCTGTAATACAAAGAACTTTGCCCAAGGCAATTTCGAAGAAAAATTAGAGGAGGGGAAAAAAACCCAACATTAATAAAAGGGTTAATTAAGTGAATTGGAAGGGAAGGTAATGTTTGCTTTTTTTAAAGTGGGGTAGTTTTATATTAAACATAATTTGAAAGTGGTGCATAATGGATAACTCAGAGTATTACTTCTGAGGAAAGAAATGAAAATATATATAAAATATATATAAACCAAATAACTTAGCAATACAGTAAGCTATTAATAATTTTAGGGGTTTTTTTGAGGCATTGCTTGGCATCACAATTTTAAAAGCTATTTAAAAATGTATAGTGATTAGATGCTGTAACAGGCAGAAAAAAAGCTTTATTGTTCTCCGGAGTTGGCTATACTAAAGCAC
>VZTU01032526.1:47006-57632 GCA_013400835.1 Zapornia atra
GATTATAGTGAAATGGTAGTTAGTCTGTGCTTTTTTAATTTAAAAGAATAATTGTTTATATCAGTAAGTGGAGCTGAGGCTCCTGTCTACGTTTTCAGGCTTAGATCAGGTTTCATGCTGGCCGTGAGTTTTAGTTCTGTGATCTCAAGAATGTCTTTGTTGGTGAAGATGATGAAGTTTAAAAAGCTGAGAAGGTTGCAAGAAAGAGATTCTTTTAAACTCTAACTTTTGAAGTTCCAAGCCCAGTGCACTAACTATACCAAGCAGAACAATTTAAATAGCTTTATTTGAAATTCTCCTTTTCATCTTAAAGTTTGGCTCATTTCCTAACCTGTCTTGTTTTTCATCAGATGTTTAGAAACAGCTTTCCTATCCTCAGTTGACCCATATGAAAATTGAGTTATTGTCTTGTTTTCATACTTCCAGATCTAATTGATTTTTACATGTGCCAAGAGATTTTTACAAAAGCAGATCTTGTACTATGTAAGTTTTCATTCAAATAAGATACCCAAAGTGTCTTGCTGAATGTCCAGAGCGTTGCTTAAAACATTTCCTTTAGGAAACTTTGTACTGGTTTTTGCTTCTTAGCTTGCTCTCCAAATCATTTTGAATGGATGGAGCTTATTCTGAGCAGTTGCTCTGCATAACAGCCGTATAGAATGACATATCCATGTCATTGCCAGGCAGAGCAAACAAAAGTGTGAGAACCAGATTTTCAAATGTTTTGTAAGGTGCTTCCACAGTCTAAGTGGGAAAATCCCATTGCTTATGCCACGGGAAAATCCCATGCACCCATACAATCGCTACCATATAATGGTGCATCTTGTACATTTTTTGTAATCTTGGCTGAATTTTTCTTGCTGGAAAATTTGCCCTCAAGAATTAATAGTGCCTAAATAAGGCTATAGAGTCCTTTCATTGACTTCGGTTGTATAGTTGCCTCTGGTAAGAGAGACTGCCTGCGGCAGATTTGGCATAAAGCATTAAGAGAAAATTTCCCTCAATCAAAATTCGGCAGGTTTGCAAATCTGGGAATACTTCATGTCACAAAGAAGAAAGTGTTTGAAACTCTGGAAACACGTATGATTGATGCTTGCAAAAAAGGATATAACCCGGGTCTCCTGGTGCATCCTGAACTTGGCTATCTGCAGGCAGAAGGATGTGGAGACAGACAGCTAACTGGTATGTAAAAACGATGGCCTGGTTTTTATAGGTCTTTACTAAAAGCAGGTTTAGCTTCTGAAAACAGATTCTTAGCCAGAAAAAGACCTTGGGTGGGAAAACAGCCTATGGCTATAGAGGTGGTGAGGTGTTGCCCTGTTTTAGTGAATCTGAAAGAAAGCATTTTTGCTGTCAATGCACACATGAGAATGGAGCAACTTCCTTCCATAGCTGCCTGTACCTACCTCTGCACGTGTAGTATGTTGCTCTTACCCCATTTAATAAGCTGATAGAGTAATTCTGCATTATTGCTACAAGATGCGATATCCTTAAGTAGATCAGGTCCTTCTTTTGAGAATACCTCCTTTATTTGGCTGCATTTCACCCATCTCCCTGTAAAACTTATGTTGCTTTCAGGCGCTGCAAAGAGGAACCATCCTTCGCTCCATCACTCATAATACCAGGCATGCCAATGTCTTTAGTGGTAGCCTTCGTCCCTTCTGCAGTCTTTATCAATTGAGAGCAGAAAATAGTAATTTTCTGTCTGCCTCTATAATTACATACCTTATCTTGAATAACATCTGATGCACAGACTGCAGTGTATTGTGAATAGCTGCTCCTCTCTGCTTAAAAAGAGAGGAGCTAATGGATACTAAGGAAAATGTTCCCTTGCTATTGATGCCTTTTTATAGTAGTGTTCAGAAAACACTCTCTTTCGTTAGGAGTCCCCTACCCCCTGTATTAATTCATCTATCTACTTATCGGTTCCAGAACGAGAAAGAGAAATTATTCGCCAGGCAGCGGTACAGCAGACTAAAGAAATGGATCTCAGCGTGGTGCGTCTTATGTTTACAGCCTTTCTCCCTGACAGTAATGGAAGTTTCACACGGAAACTTGATCCTGTTATATCAGATGCAATATATGACAGCAGTAAGTATATTTGGCTTTATTTTTTTTAAAAGGTGCGAGCTTTTGTACATACAAAAGCAGTGTGTAGATAGTGCTATATGTAGGCTTATCTAGCTCTGCTGCTTTTCTATTATTTGATAATAACAAATAAGCAGCCCATGGATAATTGGCCCCATGTCTATCCAAGTACATGTGCTATCAATCTGTTTTTTAATAGGTGGTGATGTAGACCATAAAGTAAGATTTTATTCTGCTCTTTAACATGTTTAATATCTTACCACTTTTATTATGATGTTTTTGTAAATTCTTGTTATATTCATAAGAAGTGCTTGAATTTTACAGTGTTTTCAGTTACTTTCTGTGACAAAACCTTGTCATGAAAGATGTGAGGAAAAAATTACTTTTATTTCAATCCTCTTGAGGACTGGGCAGCTTTCAGTTTTGCTGTCTAGCTGCTTATCCTTGTTTTCTAAGACTTACGCAACCGGAGTGCTCAATCTTACTTCCTTTAGACCTGTCAGTAACTCCTGTTACATCCTTCTACTTGGCTTTTTTCTAAGTGAATCTTTGAACTTCGTGCTTTCCCTTGTACTTCTCGATTATACTTACTCATCTTACCTGAACCCGTTCTGGTGCCTGACTTTTCCTCCCTGTAGCTGTGGATTACCATGTTCCTGATAGTCATGAAGTAATGACTCAGAAAAAAGTACCATATTTTCCTTTGCGCAACAGTCGTGCCTATATCATCACTTTTAAAGAACAGAGTCTAGATGAAAAGGTATTAAACACAACTATTTTAATATAGGCTGTTGCTTGCTTTAAATTGGGAAATGTAGTGATGTAGCACAGCCCTTTTGCATGTATTGACCGAGTAAAAAACCAGGTCTGCAGTTTTTATGACACACATAACCTGTGTTTTCGGGATGAGAAAACGCAGTCTTTTCATCTAGGGGCTGAGGTGATTTACCAAGCAGTGTTTTTAAGGAATCTTCATTTTCATTGGAAACAATTACAGATTCCATTTGTTTTGATTGGTCGGTCTTACACCTGCGTAACAATAGAGAGTATTTATAAAGAAAAGAGGAGGACAAAGCATCAACAGAGGTAGAACATGTATCACACCATACATACACAAACAATTGAAATTATCCTATCCTTCTGAGTCTGATCATCAAAATTTTGACTCCAACTAAAGAGAGTAGAGGGGAAATTTTGTATGCATGTTTCTGTTGTTAAGTTGCTGTGTAGGTATCAGTTACTAATATCTGAGCTCTCAAGGTGTATTCTTGGTTGTTAATTGAAAAATATTTTTCTTGGGTTTTATTTTTTTCTAATACTCTTCATCAGCACTATTGAAGCCTCTTCCACAGAGCAGATATGACCTGTGGTAACATAGTTGTCTATCACAGCTGCTTTTACTCATCAGATGATAGTTCAGTCTTGAGGACCAATAGGTACCATCGATGCCTTTACCAAGATCTGTGGCGCTGGGCTTTTTGATCACAGTCCAGTATGTTAGCAAAGGACTGACAGTGCTTTCAAGTAAGGCTCAGTGCAAAGCAAAGCATTGCATACTGCATTCAAATAGTGAGAGATATGGAAAACAGCTCTCGAGTGTCACTGTCAAGAAAGCAAGGAAGAAAATAATTATGTTCTCTTGTAATGCTTTCATCATAAAGTTAGTCATAGTGTGGAGTGCTGGATGCAGTTCACAGCTGTGCTACTTTACTAGTGCAGTAATTGTGCTGGAATGACCAGGGTCTTATTTTATAGTTCACAGTTCCGTCAAAGATTAGAGGATAAAAGAGTGCGCCTCTCAGATGAAAAACTGTTGATTTATTGATGTTTAAAAAAACATAGACAAATTTAGGTACATTGTATTGGAGGCTTCTCTTTCTATAGTATTTCTTTGTTGTGCTTGGGGGTTTTTTTAAATGTAAAACTGTTATGAAGGTAAGTGTTTTATTTTTTCCTTCAATAGAAGCTCCCAATGCCTCCAACTTAAAAATCGTAAGAATGGACAGAACAGCAGGGTGCGTGACAGGAGGGGAAGAGATTTACCTTCTTTGTGACAAGGTTCAGAAAGGTAAGAGGCCTGAGTGTTGTAAGGCACACCATGGTGTTCGTCTGGAGTGCACAGCCTGCTGTGCTACCTTAGCGTTCTGCTCTGATAGCACAGCAGGGTTGGTTAAGCATTTAGCCCTTTTGGAAGTCAGGCCAGCAGTCCAGAAAATGAATAAGTCAAAACAGTGTGTTGCAAAGCAACTTCAGCTTGTGTTGACACCACAGGGAGCACGTGATTATCTTTGTTCTTCCAAATTTCTTCCCTGCATGCTCTGGGGTTTTTGTGGGTGGTTGGTCCTGGGTAGTTTGACTCCATGAACTGACACCTGGTCTAAATTCTATAGTTTCTGATTTATTATTAAGTTTCTGATTATAAAGAGTAAGTATGAGCATTCTCTATAGACTACTGATGGGAACTGAGTATGTTCAGTGCTGCTGCTAGTAACTTCATTTTTGTGTATATGTTTATGTATGTGCTTGGTGTAAACAGATAATTGTCACAGACTCATTTTGGTAGTCTCTGCTCATGGCTATGAATGTGTCAGGATTGGGCAGTGTGAATTTGGATGCTTTGGTTTTGGATAGGAAGATAATGGTACAACCATGGCTGGCTGTAGTTTTGAGCCTGAACTAAAAAGAAAAAAAATGGGAGTGGGGGAAATCCTTTGCATCTTTCAGCTATGCATAATACCTGGGAGTCCCAGGTGTAGATTGCAGGGTGGAGCGGGAGCCCTGTTCTCACCTGTTTGGAAGCAGTCCTGCACATGTTGATAAAACCACATTGACATTTTCTGTTAATACAAGCTGTCCTTTTACACTTCTCTTGCAAATGTTCTTCTGCCACTCTGAAAAGAGAGAAGGGACTTGGAGGTCTTTTAGGTTTTTTGAAAAAAAAAACATTTTCCTTCAGTGATGTATATACCCTGTGCTGTCAGAAAGACTAAGATGAAACATAACTTTTGTGCTAAATAAATAAATAAATGCCTGGCTCAGTGGAGGTTGTGAGGTGGGGTTTCCCCTCAGCTGGATCGGGGTTTCCCCTGACCTCATTGCTCTCAGAAACCTTCTGCCTGAAGGAACTTGAGCATGCAGGACAGCAGGACTGGAAGTGGTGGTTCACAATCTTGAGACTAGCAGGTGGTGGATCAGAAGCAGCAGTCTGTCTACTCCAAAAGCCTGTCCTGTGTCAGTCACTCTCAGAAAGAACAGGCATTTTCTAGTTCTTTTCTCACCAGGGGTGCTGGGGAAGGTATGTGCTAGTGTGGTATTTGCCAGCATCTAATACAAATACAAAGGAATAAATATAGAGAGAATGAAAGAAAATCTGGTTAGAGGAACAGAAGTCAATCTCCTGTTTCTGGCCCATGCTGTGTTGGGGTGGGGTGGAGGGTGAGGGATTACTGCTGACGTGCTGGTTGCTCACGCCCTTGCTGTCTCTCTGAGCCGCAGCTCTGAAGTGGCACCTTGCCAGCAGCAAGCGGAACTTGAACTGTGGCACTTCAGGTTTTGCTACAGTTTTTTGAACTGAAACTGTTGGAGGAGAGAGGGTGGTTTCTACGTTTCACGCTTGAAGTTCTCCCCTCCCTGCATGTTTGTTCCAAATAAAGCTCCTCTGGAATATTTTATCACCCTAGAATAGGAAGAGGTAGTGAACCTAGTTCTCCTTTTACTGAGAGCAACTTCTGTGAAGACATTAGAATTAGCTCTAAAATTGATGTAAAATACAGGCTACTTGTGATGTTTTTGTAAAATGGATAGAGCTAATTCATGTATTATTCATGTAATATTATGCAGCCAAAACATTACCGTTTTGATTTTTATCTGAAATAAACTTAGCCAAAGGTTAAACAAATGCACAAACATCCCAAAGGTTAAACAAAGGCACAGCCATCACAAGGAGTGTTTCTTTCATTCTTCACAGATGATATTCAGATACGTTTCTATGAAGAGGATGAGAATGGGGGTATGTGGGAAGGCTTTGGAGACTTTTCTCCTACAGATGTACATAGGCAGGTAAGTAACAGCATTTGTCATTTGTTATCAATTTTCTTATCTCTAAACTAGGATTAAATTATAATAGTCAAGTAGGTGAAAGTATCTGTATGTCATAGTAACATTCTCTTTTGTTGGTTACTTCCTAGTAATAATGCAATCTTAGCTGCTCTTTAAAGGCATATACATTGGGTAACTATTAGGCAGGTTAGGAATACAGTGTGAGGAAATTGTGAGATAGGCCCATTGTTTTAACATGTACTGGTGTAAATTGAGATAGGACATCCAAAAAAGCTCCCAGAGCTCCTTTGAAGACACTGAGAAAGAACAAATGTTAAATGATGAAGGGACAAACAATGCATACCCTAATGTATGTGATGTGATACTTTGCATGTCAGTTCTGTTTTTCCCAAAGGCTTTAGGACTCAAAAGCATACCTGCAGACTGAAATGGAAGTTTACTCTTGTGGCAAAGAAATTTGGCCTGCTAAACCATGAACCAACTCCTACAAAATAACACAAATGTAAAAGCAAAGTTTTCAAAACCCATGATGTACTTAATAATTGTTTCCTTCACAGTTTGCTATTGTGTTCAAAACACCCAAGTACCGAGATGTCAATATCACAAAGCCAGCGTCTGTATTTGTGCAGCTGCGTCGGAAGTCTGACCTAGAAACAAGCGAACCAAAGCCTTTTCTCTACTATCCAGAAATCAAAGGTAATTCATTAAATGTGTTTCCTATACTGGAAACCAGAACTGCAGAGTCCCTAGGAATGCTTTTAATAAGATAGGACTTGGTTTTGTAGTTGTTGTTTTTAGAAAATAGGATATCTGCCTCCTTGGTTTGTGCAGAGCTAATATGAGAAGTGGTTGCTCTGTAATGGGTTTGTACGCTTTTTGTCGGACTGGTAGGCAGTAAATCTATGAGTATTTCCTAGTGAGGCTTACTCCCTAGTTTCCTATATGCACGCATGCCTGTTCATACAGTAGATGGCACTCTCTTCTTCTGAGTTTCTGCAAAATAACATCTGAGGACATTTTACTGTCAGTACTTTCAGATGAAACCTTAAGCAAACGACTGGGTGGTGTCTGGTGGAAAAAGTACATATTTTGCAGTTCTCTCCATTTACCATTATGTCTCACAATTTCACCGATGTTTTTGAATTTTCCCATTTGCCTGTACTGGTTAAGCTCAAGACACTTCTTGAGAGCAGGGAAAGTGCTGTTTCAACCTTTTGTGTTAAAATGTTAGCCACTTAGCAGAAGTAAAACACATGGCATCAGACCTGTTTCCTAAGTTGATCGTGAAAAGAAGTTTAACTATGAGATCTGTGCCCTTTAAAGTCTACATTCAAAATGTTTGGAATGGCCGCAGCAGTCAGGGAAATGCCTTGAGGCCCATCAGAATTGGTGTTTAATTGTACTAAACTGATAATCTTTCTGCTTAACAGTTTGCTTGGCTGCACGTTGCTCTAATAATGTCCTAATCTTGCATGTTTTCATGTTGAAACCAATGTCCCATCAAGCTCTCTAAAATATGTGTACATCAGTGGTAGTGTAGAAAGGACAGCTGAGCAGAGAGGCGTGGTGGTCTACTTTATGACTATTATATAGTATGACTATATTATATTATTAATATTATATATTATAATCTACTTTATGACTATTAAAACAGAAGAAAGCGTGCATTCACAAAAACTAGCAGAGCTGCTAGAGGGTTTTGTATCAGTAATGATTTCAGGACTATCTTGCACAAGTTTCATGGAAAGCAAAGTATACCACTGCAGAGCAAGGTTGCCTGATTTGAAGAAAACCTCTCTTACGTGCCTCTTAATGGAGTAGAATTAACTCAGTATTGTTATGTGCCTTTTTGTACCCATTACACAACTTAATCATGAGGTTACCGCTTTAAGGACTGTTTTATGGGTGGTTTTTTTTCCCTTGTTGCAAGCGTTCACACAAACTTAGATATGTGTATGTGGATTTTTTTGTTTGTTTCTCTGACTAGATTGCTCTCTATAGAGTTTTCTCTCTTCGTCAGTGTGAGTATTCCTGGTGTATGCATGCATACATACTTAGAGACCATGTATGCCTGGAAATAATGCACTTTTCCTTTTCAGTATACTGTTTCATGTATTTAGCAATCTCATTTGATGTGCTGACTGGTGTGCCTGTGCATGAAATTTCTTTCTGTCATATGGCTGTGAAGAAAGGATATTTTATTCTTTCCTCAGTAATTCTACTGGATTTTAACTCCTGTAATATTTGTACCCCTATTTTTGTAGCTCTTGTCATGACATTTTCAGTTTCCCCAGTCACTTGGATACTTCTTTCAAATCTTTGTGTTTGCTTTCCGGGGGGGCTAAATATTATTTTGTACTTACTGTAAAATATTCAGGCTTTTTTTTTCTACTGCTGCCCAGCCTGCCTGAAAATGAGTTGTCTTTATTCCTGTGGCTTTTCTGATATTTGAAGTAAACATTGTCTTTTTGCAATCCTTACCATTAATCAAAAGTTCAGTGGCCACTGCAGGTACTCTGCGCTATTGGAAATCAAAGTGCCTTGTGATGTTCTGACCTTTTGATAAGGGTCCATTTCTGAAGTAGATTTACTTAGTAGAAGAGCCTCTGCTTATTTTCTTGGGGGTTAGAGTTCTCGGTGCACATGTGCTGGGTTTGTGATTTTGCTTAGACATAGAAGAATTTTGGGACCACAGATTTCCAGGACTCTCGGTACATGAGATGCTTTTGAAGGAAACTCTGAGCCCTCTAAGACATCCCTGCATGTTGCCCTCCCAGTCTGAGCACAAGGCACCTGACATAACTGAAGAGACCACGAGGGCTCTATCGATGCTGTTGGTCTGTCTGGTTCCTTCGCACCAGCTTGTTTCTCATAGGAATTCTCACAGCTCCATTACATACAAAGTTGTTCTGTTGTTTGGAGCTAGAAGAGAGTTCACTCTTCTACACCACTCTGCATTTTCCATTGCAAACTAGTAAAGTTCAGTACTGCTTTCTGTATATATATCCTGTTCTGCACGTAGCCACCAGTAAGAGTGATTCCTTATCCCACCTATTCCTTCTAACCCAGATAAAGAAGAAGTGCAAAGGAAACGACAGAAGCTTATGCCAAACTTCTCTGATGGCTATGGTGGAGGCAGTGGTGCAGGAGGCGGTGGCATGTATGGAGGGGGAGGTGGCGGTGCTGGCTCTGGTAAGGCAGCAGTTTTGGGTGAAGAGGGAAAGGGATCCTACTCTGAGAGCAGGACAGGAGTCTATTCTGATTTTTAAAATGTGATGATGATTTAATCTCTTTCTAGGCAGCTAAGACCTGACTCCCCTGTCTTTATACTAATGTTACTCATTTCGGTCAAGCAACCCCTTGTTTCCTAGAGATTCATCAGCTCCTTTGCCTTCTTACTTGGGTATAAGACTTATGGTGACTTTTATTTTCTTCTTAGAAGCTTTTAAGTTGTAGATAACACCTTTCTAGTTTAGGGAGTCTAAGTCAGGAATCTATTGTACCTTAGCTTTGTGTCTTCCTGGGGCATGAAGGGCACTGAAACTCACAAGACAGCTCAGCTTAAAATTAAACAGATTCTTAATTATATCTGGATTCAGGAGTGGAATTTGGCAAATTAACCCTGTTAGTGCAGAAGAATATTAAATTTGTGATACTATTTAGTCAATTTCCTGCTCAGCTCTGTCTGCTGAAGCCAGAGCATGTTTGAGATGCAGAATCAGAAGAGCATTGCTTTGTTTCTTGCAGCAGAACATTAAGAACCTGTAGATCACCAAATGTTATCTGAACCACAGTATCTTTACAACTCTTTTTTTTTTTTTTTTTAGAGCAGGGGACAGAGCAGCAGTTTTCAAATTGTTACATGCATTACTAGCAGCATTTCTATAACACAGTACAACACCAGAATGCAAATCTGTTGTAATCATAAAGGTGTGAAAGCATAGACATAGCTTGTGAAGCCTCATTTAAGTTTTAGATGAAGCATGCTAGTGCTAATGCATTTGTGTGCCTTCACAGATGTTGGGATAGTGTGTGTCACTAGCCAACCATCTCAGATTTCTTTGGATTTTTGAAAGGGTGGGAGAGATTTCACCTTCAATCTGGGAAGTTTATTTAATTGGATGGAATAAAGCAGAAGGTATTTAGAAAACAAAATTCCAGTTCTTTGGGTTTGGTCTTCTTGCAGGTGCTGTTTCCATTGCTTTAAGGTGTAATTCTCTATTAATTCTTACTATTTTTTCCTATTTTTAGGGTTCAGTTATCCTTCATACGGATACTCAGCTTTTGGAGGGATGCATTTCCACCCTGGCACTACGAAGTCCAATGCTGGAATGAAACATGGTAACAGTAAAAATGTCATTCTTGCAACAGTTGAATTGAGTTTGGCCATCTTTATACCCTTTTACAGTAGGAGCTGAAGTGTCATGCAGGTGTAACTAAGCGTGATGGGAAGGGCTTTTTTTTTTTTTTTTTTTTTCC
>VZTU01032526.1:57640-136543 GCA_013400835.1 Zapornia atra
ATAAACGTGTTGGGAAGTGCTTTTTTTTTTTTTTTTTTTTCCCCAGAATCAGCCTCTTTTCTAGAAATCTCTGGCAGCAGAGGGGTTTGTGTAAATTATACTGCTTTGCTTCTCTTTAATTCTTTCAAAATCTACCTTAAAAGCTGTGTGGTGATTTTTTACTGCTAACTCATGAGAAGCAGTCATCAAAACCCCTCCATGTGTTTATATGTTCAGTACATGCTTTGAGCAACAGCCCTTTCTCTTGCTTTAATGTGGTGATTACAGGTGACCCAAGGACTAGGCCAGGGAAAAGGTTGTTGCCATGGTCTGGTTCTATAGCCAGAGAAATAACATAAATGCCAATGGAATAGTTTAATAATAAAGGCATTCTTGTCTTCCTAAAATATGGAAGTAATTTCAATTCTACGTGTTGAATACTCTGTAGTTATTTGCAGTCTCTGGGATTAATCTGTTGCCAGAAAACCAAAAGTGAATCTGAATAATTCTGCTAGATTTCCTGGGAATACTTCAGACTTCCATTCTTATGCCACAAAAAGAGAAGTATATCTGTTATCTATAAAAATTTATCTTTAAAGCAAGAGCTGTCAAAAAAGTGACATCACTTTCTCTAAAGTTGTGTAAATTGCTATGTCTGCCCTCTCCACTGGCATCTGAAGTATCACAATTCATGAGGGTTTAACAATAACACCCGTGTCAAAGTAAACTTTTGTATTGAGCTCCGTAGGGTTTGGCTAAGGCTAGCTGAGCTTTGTCACTTACATAAAAAAGCAACAGTATTGGACACTAAATAATACTAATTTTCGTTTGAAGGTCTATCAAGTAGCACAGCTGAAGAAGCTGGGAAGAGTTCTGATAAACAAGGTGACAAACGGGACAGAAGTCATGATGTGAAAATGGAAACTGTGGAGAGGAATGACTGTAGAACC
The DNA here is from genome assembly GCA_013400835.1 of Zapornia atra. Lineage (NCBI taxonomy): Eukaryota > Metazoa > Chordata > Aves > Gruiformes > Rallidae > Zapornia > Zapornia atra. The sequence continues at coordinate 58,570 of VZTU01032526.1, forward strand.
CCTGGTGATAATGAGGAGAAGGAAGATGCTTCTTCCTGCAAAACAGAAGCAAATGCATCAGATTGCAGGTGGCAGGGTAAGTGAACAAGAAAATGTATTTAGGGTAGATCAAAATGTGGTCTGGGCAAAGCTGGTGTTAAAGGCCTGGAAACTCCATAAACCTCTACTTGCTGTTTTCAGCATGTGATAATGCCTCCTTGAGGAAACACGAGGGATTCCATTCCCCTAAATCTAAGGTCCCCACACATAGTTCTGTAGATAAACTTCCACCTTTGTACTGCCACCGAGCAACTGAACTTCTGCTTGTCATGCAAGGAGAGGAGATAGCTTAGCCTGCTGGGCACATTTAACACTCCTGTATAATAAACCTATATGAGAAACACTGAAAGCAATGATGGCACAGGGAATACAATTCCACAGTTGACTTGGCTTTTGATATTTGATAGGCTTTAATGGATGAGTAAATGGATTGTTGCAGTCATTCTTCCCTGCAATTCTACTGTTAAATTGCATGCAAAGTAGTGTTAAAAGTTTGAATTTAAAATGTAAATTCCCATGTGACACATACACAGTAAAAGAACACTGTTGGGTAGCAGTGATTTAGCAGTAGAGTTGTAAAATACACAAAGACTACAAATCACCCTTTCCCAGGCAGTAAAACTTCCTTTTCCTGGATTATGTTTCAAAAGAGTTGATGGACACTTTTTTTAAAAGGATTTGAGGAAGCATGTTTCTTATAAAATTAAAAACCAAACAAACAAAAACAAACCAAACAAAAAACCCCCACAAAATACAACCCAATCAAAACACCCGGTTGGACTAGAGAGGTACAGTAGTGGTAGGAAGTGAGCAGGAAGGAATTATTTTTGTTCTTTGCTTTTACCAAGTATGATGTGATTTAGACCACTTGTGTTGTTCCCCCCTTGGTCAGGGAGAGGGCCTGTTATCTAAGCTAACAGCAGTAGAAACTATGCCTTGGCAAACCAAAGTCATGTAGTAGATGGGCTGTAGTTGTAAAAGCCTCCAAGGTGTAGCTTCTTGTGACCTGAGAAACAGATGGTGCTCCTGAGAAAAAGCTGAAGAACTTCCTGTTTGCAGTTCTGGTTGTGATAAATCCCATGACTGATTCAGAGAGCAAAATCTTGTGCTAATATGTGAAGAAATAATAATGTCTGTTTAGCAGTCACTAAGGAGGGGCCTGAATTGCTGACCTGGTTTCTAAATAATGAAAGTATAGGCAGGAAGTTGACCGTTTCTTTATCATAACTGCATGAAATAAGCTAATTTCAAGCTTCAGATTATGTGAAGAATAAATGCAGAAGAACAGGCTCCACAAAATAGCTATTGCAGGCTAGAACATTTGGGTATTGGACTATAAAGGATGCTATCTTGTAGTATTTTGAAGGATAACATTTCCATATGCTTGATAGGGGAAACCAGGGAGTTGCAGCATCCAGTTTTTGGACTTTGGAAATGTCTGTTAGGAGAAAAGACTTAATTGCTTAACCTTCTTTACCCTGGATATATATCCTGAACACAACATCCATTTAATTCTGTTAGTTAGTGTCAAGAGTTAAATAGCAAATATAAATGTGTCAGCCTGGGCATATAGTATAGGAACCACAGTGATGTATTGGCTAGGACAATAAGCTTCATGGATATGAGCTTAAGTCTTTGGCTTACAGAACTGATGTATTCTTCTGACCCAGTCTAAATGCCTAGTTTTGTGTAGCTGGAAATCCTGGGTGTGCTTTAAATGACATAGTCATTAGGTATACTTGTTTGCTGTTAATAATTTCTGACTTAAAAGGTTTTATAGAAACATGAAACTTTTCAAAATACAGGCTGGTTTCAGATGATACTGCTTCCCAGAATGACAACTGTGGTTTGAAAGTTCATCTGTTTCATTTTCGCTAGTTTCTTGCTGATACAGAACCACAAAGGTATTGACAGAGCAACTAGAGTGACTTTTTTCCACAACTTAGTTTCTTTCCTCCCCTTTCTCCCTTTTGTGTCCCCACTGTGACAAATGCTGCTTTTTGAAATCTCAGTGGTTATACGTTTCATAAATCTAAAATCAGGATACTACAAATACTAAGCATTGTAAACACCAGAATGTTCTAAACAGGTGAACAGGGTCCCTGTGAAGCAGGAGAGTCTGCATGGTTCGAGTCACAGCGGGGGCACAAAGCCCTGCTTTATTCCACAGCTGCTCAGTGAGTTTCTGTACGGTATTTGACAGATCACTTAGACTTCTTGTGCCTAGGTTTCCCCAAGTCAAAAGTACTGTGAGCTGTACAGGAGGTTCTTTTAAGTGTTCTGTGGACAAGCATCCATAGGTATCACTTGTATACAGGCAAATATACTGTTCCTGCTTGTTTTGTCTCATTACAGCAGGGTGCACATCAGTGCAATTAATTTGGTGCACTCAAAATAAAGGTGGCTTCCAAAGGTTGACTGCTGTCAGGATTCCTGCTGCCTGAATGCTTAGCATGCACCTAGGTTTTTCTTCCAAGGGATTCATTCCCTCTATCCTTACCTCTCACGAGTAATTAGCAACCTCAGTGAGTCAGTAAATAAAGCTTGGTGGTCTGCACTTTGTATTTCTTTCGCAACACAATTGCCTGTCAAAAGAAAGTGATACTGCAAGGAACAAAATCAAACTGATGAAGACAAAACTTTCTGTTGCAGATGGTCTGTTCCTGGAGAAGGCCATGCAGCTTGCCAAGCGTCACTGCAATGCTCTCTTTGATTATGCTGTAACTGGAGATGTGAAGATGCTGTTGGCTGTTCAGCGCCATCTCACTCTTGTCCAGGATGACAATGGAGACAAGTAAGTTGGCCTGTACTTACTGGGTTGAAGGCCATGTTTTTGATGGCAGAACGGTGTAGTCAATTTGTTCTGTCCCCTGTGGGTGCCAATTACAGATTGCAGCACTGCTCTCATCAAAAAAACATCGTTCTCCTTTGTGCTGTTTGAGATGTACAGATGCCATTTAGATACTTCTGTTGCATTTGCAGAAAACTTCATTGATCAGAAAGTAATCTGGTCAGTGAGGGCATCTTGGGCACCTTGTGGGTTTGTTCCCCCCCTGTCTTTTTTTTCCCCTTCTTTTTCTATTTTTTTTTTCCTTTTTCGTTTTTTTTTCCTTTTTCTTTTCTTATTATAACACTTCATGTTCAGTCAAGATTTTGCTTGCATCATTATACACAGTTGATGGGGATCCTCAGCTTCATGCTTTTTATTCCATACGAGTCCTTAGATCTTCATGGGAAGCTTTAAGTTACAGATGCCCCAGGAGATGCAGAAAGAGTAGCTGGGGGGTCTATGCTGCTCTGGTCCTCCTGACACTTAAGTTCTTCCCGGAGGACAGTATTTTGCTCTTGCTTACATCTGTACTCTACTGTTGTCTTCCAAGAGATTGCACAGATGTTTGTGGCAGACTTGGCTGCTAATACTTGCTTGTCAGTCCTTCAATAATGTGAGCTGGAAGAGAAATTCATTTTGTTCCTTTGAAGCTGTGCAGATTCTGTGGGGCTCAGTGAAACACAGTGAGGAAATTTAAAGTAAATTCAGCGGAAGGGGCTCTGAACACATGCAAAGATAATCTCCTGAATAAGCAAGTGACATTATCACAGCCCTGCTTTTCAGCTGGCTGCTTTGGGCGGGCCCTGTGCAATCACTTAATGTTTCCTTAAGCTGCTATGTTTTGCACAGTACAAGCCATATAAGCCTCAAGGTGTCCAGCTAGATAAAAAATTGCAAGTGACTGAGACATGCTATCCCAGCATTGGATTTCTCTGGGTGGCTACTGCTTTCCTGCCACTCACAGTGAAAATAGGTCTCTGATTACTGATAAAGGACTGCAAAATCAGAGATCACTCCTTCACTTGCTTTGCTTTCCAAGTGGCAACCTAATGCCTGCTTTGAGGAAGCAGGAATGGGAATGAGGCAGGAGCTAGCACTAGCGACAAAATCTAGTAGCACTTGGAACAACACAGTGAGGAGTATTGGGCAAGTAGGGCCTGCATTTAATTATCAATAATGTGTCCCTCAGATTTGGACTTGTAGGGCATTTCAACAAAGTCAAAGTACTTTTCAGAATGATGGCAAATTGTTGTTTTCTTCATGAATTAAGATGCACCTGCAAGTATGTGAGGCTTAAGCTCATGTTGCCTGTCTCCTCCTGGATTGGATTTTAGTCTGTGAACATGTATTCCATCTTAAATACTCTGCAGCTTTTTAACAGCAAAGTTTTGATGACTGTTTTGCAGTGCTCCTGCAGGAGCAGTTTAAAAGGTCAAAATTAATAAATCAATGTCCCTGTTTTTCACTTTAGTTATTAAAATTATATGGCAAAAATTAGGAAATTGTTGCTTAAGCCTTTAAAGAAATGTTGCTGTCAACAGTTTTGTGCATCCTTCATCAAAGTACTATGTAGGCAGTGAAAATGCCTTTAAAGGGACCCTGTGTTGTGTTTTGTGGCTTTGAGACAAAACACATTTATCTCTGGTGGTGTATATTTATAGTGGGCACTCAGTAACTCCGGCTGTTACTGCATTTATGGGAGTGCCAGCGCTCTCCAGGGCCCGGAAGGTGTTACAGCATTCTGCCTCCACCACTGTGCTGAAATGCATTTTTTGATGTAGGACTGTTTAAGAAATGGAAGTGACTGCCTTTTCATGGCCTAGTCAGTGTGCCTTTACAGCATCACGTGTGGTGGCAGGGTAAATTTAAAACAATTGCTACAGGAGAGAGAACTAAAGCAGTAGAAGAGCAAATTTATTTCTATTTCTGAAGTGAGATTTGGAAATAAAATGTCAGCATGGTAGAGGATAATATGCATCATCTACCAGAGAGCAGAGGAACAGATGTCTTACTGTAGTTGTGGGACTGTTTGAACAGCAGAGAGTTGAAGGAAGGAAAGTGCCATGGTGCTGCCTATGGCAGCGACCAGAACCAATAAAACAGGCCCTTCAAAGCTGCGTTTGGTTTAGAAATAATTTTTTTCTTCCCCCTTTTTCAAAAAATACCTTCATTTGTTGAGTGCTCTCGGTCTCAATTTCAAGATGACCCCTGAACAGCAAAGAACTTCTTTTTATTTTTCTGACAAAAGTGTAGGTCTGACTCTATTCAGGTATTTCTGGAGCAGCATCACACACACACTACTTTTCCCATGTTAATACTGTGTGCCAGCAGCAGTATGCTAAGAAAGATGAGTCTAGAAGCTGACCAGCATCTGTCAAGGGAGAGCTTGGCAAGTTACCTTTCAGAAACGAAGGGTGTGACTTTGATATGAAGTCCCAATGGTCAAGACAAATCACACTATGTTGGAGAGGGGTGATGGGATTCACAACCCGCTTTTCTCCTGGTGTCCTTTTGCAAGTACAGCCACTACGGCTGGTGGTGGAGGACCTGGCTCTGGAGAAGAGCACCAAAGGCTGTTGTCTTGCTATGCAGCGTCACTCACATCCCAGAACAGGTTTTTCCTTTGTCATGACATCTCTGGTCGCTGCTGCAAATCCTGTGGCTGTTAGTCACCAGGCCTGAGTCCTTAGTCATTTTTGTGTTTGAAAGCGAAGAAAAACCCACAGATGTGGGGAAACCCCCAAGGGAAAATCTGCTTTGGTGGCTGAGAGGCTTGTGGAAATTCTGATGGTTTTGACAGTAAGAGGTGTTCATGTGCTGCATAAATCAAAACATGAAAAAAACAAACCAGAATCTGGGGATTTTAACAAGTTCTGAAACAATTCTTTGGTGCTACAGTTTATATTTACTAGTCTGGTAGTTACGTTATGCTCAGGACCAGCAAAAGTCACCCGGAGTTTGCATTTGTGATGGAAGGGTTAAACACGGTTAACCTTCTGTCTAGTTTTGTTTTGTTTTTAAATGCTGGGATTCATTTTAGGTGCCGATATTTGGTGCTGAAATCATGGCCTCGAGAAGTCAAGTGTTTGCTTCGGTTAGAATTCAATCTGATCTACAGCAAAACCTGAACGTTTTAATACTACATTTGAAAATAGTGGGAATTGGTTCATCTGCTTTTTGTTTGTTTCAGTGTCCTTCATTTAGCGATTATCCACCTTCATACTGAGCTGGTGAAAAACCTCTTGGAAGTGATGCCTGACTTGAATTACAATGACATCATTAACATGAGAAACGACCTTTATCAGGTGCGCAGTTGTGGTTGTGTAAGTGTTGTTGATTGTTCAGCCAGTGAAAAAGAAATTGTGCAACTTGCCCTCTGTCTTATTTTAATGAGCCCAGATCAGACTGTAATGCAAACAAGTTTAGAAACACAATACCATATTGTAAGGTGGTGAGGAGCAAGAGCGTGTTTTCTCTGTTTTAGTTCTTAGCTCTCCTTGATGTTAACAGAAATATCTCCATGGGTTAATCGTAGAACAGACAAAAAATAGGAAGTTCTTCAGTTTGTGCCTTCGTTGTTTGGCTTCTGTGCTATTAAACCAGCAGTATGGGTTACAGCGTGCCAACTCTGGGCTCTTGTGACCTGTCTAACATAGGGCAACTTGGGATCATGAGTCAGTTGCTGCGTCATCAGTTACCTATAGGCATGTGGAAGCTGTAAGAAAGGATGCCACTCCTATAGCCCTGATGGCATTTGTGCCCATTACGTGAGCAGCAAGTTTTCCCTTTCATTTCTAGGTTCACATTATATCACAAAACAAAACAAAACAAGCCCATCCCGGTGTTTTTACCCAGTAGGAAAAGAGCTCAGCTGCCAGGCACAACTCTGCCTCTGAGCTTTTTCTACTGCACCTCAGACAGGCTTTAGAGAGAGCTGTGGGAACCTGCCTGGAAAAGAATCTTTGGCTTGCACACGCCATTGGGCTGCCCTGCAGGCTGCCGGCTGGATGTCAGGCAGCAGCACTCTTGACATCTGTGTCCTCTCTTTTGCTGCAGACAGTCAAGGCAGGTGTTGTCCCGCGCAGACAGTCCCTGAGAGTTATTGTGGCTTTGTTGGTCTCTTCCGCATTTCATTTTTATGTCAGTATAAAGCAACTTTGGACTCTGGAGGCTGATGAAAGCAAGCAGAGGCTTCTGACGGGAACGGGAGGCGAGGCTGGGCTCTGCACAAGACCTAAATCTTTAACTCCCAGGACCTCTACAGCTATTCCTACCTTCTGCCTAAAGCTTAAGCCAGCAGAGGGAGGGAATGTAGGCTTAGGATAGGATTCTCCTATATGGGTTCTCTGAAAGCTGAATTGTACACGTACCTTACAGATTCGGCCATTACCTGCAAATATGTTGACAAATCTATTGGCAAACAACACAAGTCTGTTGTACAGAGCTGGAATTAGTCTTTTTCTATCATCCTCTGTTAATGGAAGGGTAATGGCTTGGAGATGGAATCGTGCGCGATTTTTACCTTATTTTAGTGTTGGAAATATGATTTCCTAAGCCTTACTGGAATGCTCTCTGTTTGAATAAGTACATTTCTGGGTATGTTCCGCATGATGCTGTTGACTGGCAAGACTGTTAAGAATGCAGTACACATTCAACTTCTAGAAATGCTTGAAACCTTGGTGCTGCTGGTGTCTGCACAAAAAGAGAGCATGCAAATAGAACCAGCTAGCTAGCCACGCACCGTGTAAGGACACATCTGTTCTGAACTTTGACAAATGCACAGAACAGCAGGATTTTCTTCTTTTCTGGAAGAAGTCGTTTGGAAGAATAAGGAAATCTGAAGCCTGTGGCTGCCAACCTCCTATTCAGGAGCAAAACAAGGGTGTAGCTCATCCCCAAGGGCAGTTCTGAGCAGGCCCTGGAAAGCGCATGTGCTCCCTCTGTGGTGTGACCTTGTTCAGGGGGCCGCTGGAAGCAGGGTTCCCGCATCTTGCGGGGGACAGGGATTGTCTCATTTCCTGAGTCACTTCCACCACACCACACAGTCAGGTCGCTGCTCTGACTTATATAGGCAACGTCTTTGTTCCTCCTAAAGTCCAGCTGCCAACACTGGCAAGGTAGCTTTATTCCCAGTAAGCAGAACCCCTGTTCATAGTATGCAGTAGGAAAAAAGTGTACAGCATACACAAGCTTTTAATATCTGTTAACATTGAAGTGGAGTAATGTCTTTTCACACTAGGAGCTTTTATGGGTGATGTGGCTGTTGCTTATCTCCTCATGGCTTGCTTCTGTCACTTCCAGACCCCCTTGCACCTGGCAGTAATCACAAAGCAGGCAGAGGTGGTCGAAGACTTGCTGAAGGCTGGAGCAGATGTCAGCCTTCTGGATCGCCATGGTAATTCTGTCTTACATTTAGCTGCTACTGAAGGAGATGACAAGATTTTGAGTCTGCTCCTCAAGCACAAGAAGGTATCTTCGATGGTCGACCTTTCCAATGGTGAAGGTATGGAAAGATAACGGCTGTGTTTTACATGTAACTTCACACACACACCTCTCTTCCTGCCTGCACAGTGTTCCTACACGGGTAGATACAGACACTGGAAACAGCATCTTTCCCCATTTTGTATCTGCTGTCCTTGGCTTTTATATGCCTGTGGTCATGGGTGAGAGAACCCAAACATGTACGTTTTCCAGTTATACAGCCCACAAAGACTGGTAATGGCCCTGTGACACGGTATGGATCGGCATTTTTGTTACTGTGTATTCTGTTTCATCTCTTAAAAGGTCAAGCACTCTGTTCCTCCTGAGATACGTTATGCAACTACTCTTTCTTTTAGTTTTGTTTTTAAATCCCCGCCCCAGAGGAAAATGTTTCCTCTTCCTCTCAAGTGAATGAAACTCCTCAAAAATAATTTCTGGGCCAGTATTGGGTTTTGTATCTGGTACTTTGTGACCATACAGAATTAGAGCCTGTAAAATAACCACAACACAGGTCATTTGAATTCAGTACTCCTGCTTTAGTAGACTGCAAAATGTCTGACACACAAATGTCATTAGCAGGTCCTCAGAGAAGGGTTTTATTGTGGGGGGTGAGTTTTGGTTGGTTACCTGGTTTTTAAATACAAGGCTTTATTATTCTGTCTTTGAGCTGGTGCAAGTACTCTCGAGGTGGTAGGGCAGCAGGATAATACTAAACTATACCCGTTATTCCCCAGGCTGTTTCTAGAAGCGGTTCTCAGTAGGCAAATAACTCACATAACTACAGTAACTCATTCATTGTACAGTTCTTACGGGCAGGGCCACTTTAAGCTCATTACTCTGACAGCTCTGTGTTTCTCAAATGTTAATGCACGTGATGGATGGGTTTTGTTTTGCGTAGGTCTCAGTGCAATTCACATGGTGGTGATGGCAAATAGCATGTCCTGCCTCAAAGGCCTGATTGCTGCTGGCGTTAATGTCAATGCGCAGGAGCAAAAATCTGGCCGAACTGCATTGCATTTAGCTGTGGAACAAGAGAACATCCCGCTGGCAGGTTGCCTTTTGCTTGAGGTAAGGTCTTCACTTACATTTTTAAAAGCTCTTAAAAATCCTTAACTGCTTTGGAGGAACGAAGTAAGGGCAGGGGTGGGGGGGTATTTATTGACTTGATTACTTAAAATGGTATGAGGCAAAATTATTGTTATTAGTTATTACTTGTTTAACAACTTGATCCTAGTGTGATTAATTCTAGCAGTAGCTTTCCTTGGTATCTGTGCACAAACATGCCACAGCCTACCAGCTCTCCTGAAGAGCAGTAGGAAGGTGGCTTTCTGTGCACACCACCTCAGACCCCAAGCATGTGGGTTATCAATCAGAGGGCAGAACTGCATGGCATGCTAAGTGACTTTCATCTGTCTGACCTACTTGGGTTTAGATGCTCTGCTGTAACACCAGAGTAATCCTGGAGCGCACACCCACCCTCTGTTCCCACAGTTGCAGTGACTTTCCCATTCCTCCTTTGCAGTGTTGAGAGTTTCTGAGTACACAGCTATGGAATGGTGCCTGATTGCACAGTAGCAGTGATATTTATGCTCTAGCAGGGGGATGGGGGGGCGGGGGGGAGCAGTTGTGTGGACTAGATGATCTTTCGAGGTCCCTTCCAACCCCTAACATTCTGTGATTCCGTGAGTCTCTGCAGCTGTATCGTATAGACAAGTAACACCTTTCTTCTTGTTCAATAAAAACTTAGGGTGATGCAGATGTGGACAGCACTACGTATGATGGGACAACTCCTCTTCACATAGCAGCTGGAAGGGGCTCTACAAAATTGGCAGCAGTTCTCAAAGCAGCAGGTATGAAAATCAGTATTTGCTGGAGCGTTTTCTCTCACAGTGCCAATTAGGTTAGCAGGCTACAAGCGGGAAAGGCTGTGCCGGTGAGCTTGTTTAACGAGCAGAAGAAATCACACGTTTGTTTTTTCTCCGGAAAGGCCTACTTTCCGCGCTGTGCTCCTCTTTAGCACCATCTAATGGCTAAGGAAGCAAATTATGCTGGTCGAGAGAAAAAAAAAAATCTCTAGCACTCTTGGAAGTTTTTTTTTTTAGTATTTCATTTGTAGTTTTTAATAGCTGAAGAAGCTGAGAAGAGACCTCGTTACATAGTTGGGTAAGCGTTGGACTGCTTTAAAAACAAACACAAAAATAGGTCACTGAACCCATGAGCTTGTTAGTGTTTCCTATTTCCTGTCGCTGTGGATGAGCTATTTTTGAATGTTTATTGGAACATATTCAGTTGTATTTAGACCCATTTTTTCTCCTTTGAAACAGAAATCCAAGCCTCCCATTGCTCTGGCTGTGTTCTTGGTCTTTTAATAATGCCCTGCTTTCTCTGACACTATAAAAAGCCCATAGGTTACATGCTGCTCTCTGTATGAGCCAAGACTGGGGCTGGAAGTCAGCTGATAGTCATAGCTCTTTGTCTGGGGCCCTTGTGCACTGCTGGCTGGTCTGCTCTGTGAAGGAGAGCAGCGATCTGCAGAGATGGCACAACCTTTAACTGTAATTGGTAAAAAAAATAAAAAGTTGTTTGCTGACTTAAAAGTGTCAGTTAGCTTGAGTTGCCGGTCGGAACTCAGAATATGTAGTTCATATATTGCTTAAAAACAACTCAAAGCCTTTTCTTAAGAGAATTTTTTGTGCACTTGTTTCCCAGGTGCAGATCCTCACATTGAGAACTTCGAGCCATTGTTTGATGTAGATGATGAGAATGATGATGATGAAGGGATTGTGCCTGGAACGACACCACTGGATATGGCAGCCAACTATGAGGTGTGTGGTCTGGGGTTTGGGGTTTTTTTTTAATAATGAATGATAGTTCAGCTCTCTCAGCCAGTCCTTTCACTGCATCCAGTTATTTCAGTGGTGACAAGTTAGTTTTTGATGGCAAAAGTATTAAGTGAGCCACCCTCATCCTGAGCAGGCACTTCCTGAACCAGGCTCCTGCCAGGTTGGAAAAGCGCTGGGCAGCTCGGGGGTGAAGGCCCAGAGTCAGAGCCGCTCAGGTGGGGTTCCTTGCCCCATGTACTTCAGAACTGCTGCTGTTGTGTGGAGGGAAAATGGAGTCCTGTATCCTCCCTAAACTGTGGTTAGGCTGCGTGCTTTAGCAGCTGAGCATGTGCATGAGCATGTGCAGTCAGTTTGGTGTAAGTGTAAGCAGTAGCATCTCTCATCACACAAAGTGGGAAGCAGTACTAGCCTTAGGTGAAAATCGTACCCCAGCTTTGTTTTAAATTGGTCGTTATTGCAGACAGGCACTAGCTCCTCCCTTACCCCCCACTACTGCCACTTGTTTACTGCAATGACTGCCTCTCTGTCTCAAACAGAGCCAGAGCTGAAGGGCAAGGGAGAATACCCACTCAGGATTTATCCCTCAAGCTTAGCGCAGGTCTTCTACAGTACCTTTAGCCATACTGATCCTGGGACAGAAAGCATTGCCCATGTAGGGGTGGAATCAGGGATCTATACAGTAGTGCTGAGACTTGTCAAGATAATAGACACGAGCCAGGTTTCTAACTCATGCTTTTAATGCATTCTCTTAGGTGTATGACATATTAAACGGCAAACCCTACACATCTGCAGTGGTTTCGGCGGACCTACTGGCACAAGGTAACATCTCCAGAGGACTTGACAGTATCCCTGTAGTAATGGAGTACAGAAAGTGTACGTACAGAAGATGTGGCTCTACCATAGCTTGTAACTGAACTGGGTGGAACCCAGTCAGGCTGAGCACAGTGCTGTTAAGAGGACATACAGGAGTACAGTTTCAGCATTACTGCAATACATTAGTAAACACAAAAGTACTCTAATTTGACTTTATTTCTGCTTAGAAATGAACTGGTGCATGATTTTTGCCATCAAAAACTAACGTATTTCTCTGTTCCCCAGGACATCTGAGAGAGCTGAGTGAAAGTTCCAAGATGGAGCTGTACAAACTACTGTCAGTGCCTGATCCAAGCAAAAACTGGTCCACTCTAGCAGAAAAACTGGGTCTTGGCATACTTAATAACGCCTTCAGGTTGAGTCCTTCCCCATCGAAAACTCTGCTAGACAACTATGAGGTAATGTGGCTGTAGCAAGTTATACTTGGTACAGTCAGGCAGGTGGAGAGTGCTGTCCTCCTGCACAGTGAGACAGTACGTGAGCTTCTGTTGTCTTCTCTCTTAGGTTTCTGGTGGTACAGTTCAAGAGCTGATTGCTGCTTTGAGACAGATGGATCACACAGAAGCCATTGAAGTCATCCAGAAAGCCCTGTCCAGCTCACAAAGTCTGTCTCACATGGAAGACAACACCCCAAAAGCTATTCTATCGTTGTCATCACCACCCACCTGTGCAAATGGAGAGACAGGTAAAACTGACAGCAAACCATCAAGAGTTTTATTTAAGACATTTTTTCAGCTTTCCCCCCACTCCACCTTGGACCATTGCTGGACAGAATAGTTTCTCTCACACAGTGCCCGAGCTGCTTACCTGTTTCAGAAACGCTTTATTACAGCCCAACCTTCTTGTCAGGCTAGGCCTAGAAGAGAGGGGAAAACCAGTCCATGTGAGTGGCAGCCCTGCACTACAGCATTGATCATACCACCACCTCTTTCTAAATCCAGGCACCTGCTATTTACTGGTGGTAACTCCTTGGACGTAGTGGGGGTAATTTCAGAAGATAAACTAGGCCCTGACATCCTGAGCCTGTAGAAGCGCCATCACCTTTTGACTCTCCCCCCAACCCCACCTCATATCTGGTTAAACAAAAACGCTTTGGGTTCATCAACCTGTCAGAAAGACTGTGGCATCCCATTTCTCCTGCCGCACTGCGTGGCAGCCCAGTATAGGCAGAGACATTGGGGATCTTTTAGATTACAAGGGACCTCCTGCAGTCCAACTGCCGCTTCAGAGCGGGGCCTGTATAACATTACATGGGGGTGCCCATGTCCTGTGCAGTTCAGTTTTAAGCATCTTCAGCAACGGAAGTCCTACAGTGGTTTTTGGGTAGGGGACTCCCCTGACAAGGGCTGTGAGAAGGTGGTAAGTCCTCAGTGATGGTCAGCCTCTGCCTGGCCACATTCAGTAAGAAAAGGCTTTGTTTTTTTCCTGGTGCCCTGTTCAAACACCAATAGTGCCGCCAGCACCGTAATGTGGGAGCTTACAGCCTATTTGAAAACACTGTCAATATTATTTTGGAAAGGAAAAAGAAACACCACAGTAACTCCAGCCTGGTCTAACAGTGTCAGTTTACTCTATAGGAGGTGCGTGTTCAATCATGGACCAAATATCCAAAACTGTGCTTGTACAGAGATTGCCTCTAGCTAAATCTAGAAGGGGAGGAGAGTGGTTCTGCTGCTTTGCAACATGAACAGACCGCAGTGCACCATTGCTTTTCAGATGGCTGGTTTAGGAAAATAATAGTGATCTCTAATATGCTGACCACCATTGTAGTCATACTGAGCCCGTGGCATACTTTCCACTCAGACCCCATTCTCCTGCCGTCGGGCACACTGTTTGCAGCTCTTGCACAGATGACAGCTGCTGCTGACCTCTGCGTAGTCCAGGCTCACTTCCTAGGTCAAAATTGTTCACTTGTGTCTCAAAAATGAATCTGGAAGTGAAATAACATGAGGAGTTTTAGGGGCCTCATCCTGGAGCTGTATACTTGCACAGAGTTTAGGGATGAGGAGAGCCAGGGAACCTTTGGCCCTGCTTACTGCCACACTCGGGCAGAGTTCTAGGTGGTGCGGTGACAACCTTGGTGTCAGCCTGGTGACACCAGGCTTCTCATCCCAACAAGCTCCAACTGCAGCTGCTCTCTGCCAGCAGTGCCTCAGATCACATGCTCTGGTCAACCAAAAACATTCAGTACAGCTTTTCCTACTACAATATGTAACATTGGAGTTCTCTTCCTATAGAAGAGCTTTCAACCTATGTTTTTTCTGAAAGTGACAAAGCATAATCCATTTCCCTTTCCTCTCTCACTCAGGTGAGCTTTATAACAGCAGATTTCAAGACAACGAAAGCACCTGTGACAGTGGAGTGGAGACCTCCTTCCGCAAACTGAGCTTTACTTACTCAGACTCACTGAACAGCAAGCCAGCAGTGACGCTTAGCAAAGCCACCCTGGGCTACGGACACGAAAGTTCAGTGCAAAGCAATTACATAGCCAACTAGTAACGTTCAGTTAGCAATGAGCAGTCACAGGGACAAATGTGACTTTTACAAATTACATCAGTGTCGTCCTGGCCCAGGGGAAGGGAATGCACAACCAAAACGTGGTGGAGGAACTACATGGGAACCTGAACCAGCAGCAACTTCAGCATGCAGCTCCTAGCTGTGGCTTCCTTCCTCAAGGGCATTTAATTCTGTTCACTTACAAGCCACATATAATAACCAGGGCTCTACTGCCACACCAGCACCCAGGACTGGACACTGAATTCAGGAGGTTTTCTGGTTTGTGAGGATTTTCTTTATATATGAAAGTCACTCCTTGGTAATGCATAATACCAACTCACTTAATTAAAAAATGAGGTAAGGCACACAGAGCAATCAAAGAACTCAGTTTCTAGCTGCTCTTCATTAATTCTGCAGCACCGTTGAATGAATAGCTGGCAAAGAAAAAGCATGACTTAATCAATGACAAGTCAGAAAAGAGAATCCTAGAAGTAATTATTGTATATTTCAAATAATGTATTTAAACTTAACTTCAGTGCCTCTTACTCAAAAAAATCTCCAGGTCTCACATTTTCCTATTTGTAAATAATTTTTTTTATATCTGTTCTTTAAAAAAAAGTGCTTTTTAAAGGCTTATTTTTATTTTACTTTTATAATAAAAACCCAAAACGAAATCCTTGTCTACACTTGCTGCAATTTTTACATATCTTTCAAGTAGAGTCAATGAAGATTGAAGTGCTGATACAAGATTATGCTGACTTCCAAGTACTAAAATAAAGGATTGCTTACGTATCTTATAGTGGGAAATACATAAGCAGCTGCCCTTGGAACTAAAGCTCCCAATGCATGGTGTCTTTTAGCTCTTGATTATGGCAGCAGAGAATCACTTGCACTGAACCTGACGAGACAGTTGTTCTTTTGGCTGTCTGGTAACTCCTCTGACAGCTGTGTTCCTGAGCAGTTATTTCTTGTTGCACATCAGCTCTGAGATGGTGAGTGTACCTGTTAGAGATGCTGGCCCTACTAAGAATCCAGGGACCAGATTTCATGATGAACTATCAACAAGCAGCATCACGCTATTGTCACTCATGTAACCAGGTTTCCTTGCACGAAGGCAGAGAGCTGCAGTGGTATTCTTGGCTCAGCTCAGTTTCAGTAACCTGGGTGTTACTCCTGAGAAAAGGAATCAAGGTAAACCTTGAGAATGGTTACATTTAGAGCAGCATTTGCTGTAATGAATTAAGCCACGAGTAATGAAAAGACACTTGGGAAATAATTTTATATCCAGTTAATTACTTGCAGAGAAACAAGATGCAGAATAGTAAACACACCGGTTGTTTTTTCCATTATTGCCACTGCCTCAAAGATGTACAGAGATTTGTTCAGTTAATGAGCTTGCCCTGTGTTGTCTCTGCACTTCAGCTGTAACAGAGAGGCAAAGGTCCTCCCATTTGGGTATGGAGGCACTTTGAGCCGTAGCAGAGCTACTGTCCCAGTCAAACACAGTTTCTGCTGCCACAGGGTTTCCAGCACTGGTCAGGGAGCTGGCAGACACTATTACAGAGGTTTCTACAATCCTGAAGGTCACCAGGTTGGCCCAGCCATTCATTCACACCTTTCAGCCTTACTTCTGACCAGCTCTGCTTTTAAACCACCAGAAGACACCTGGGTCTGTATTTTCCTTAAGCACTGCGTGGCCAAATGCTGCGGTTATAGCTATTCATCAGGGTGGCCGCAGTGAACATCTCCTCACAGCCCTGGGCATTGAAGTGCTGTAAGTGACAGGCAGCTCCCTTTCCTGCAGTATCTCCCTTTCAGCCTATTTAACAAAAGAGGCTTTGGTCTTCCCTCCCCTTCCCCCACCTTTTCTTTAGAAACAGAAAAACACTAATTTAGAAGTATTCTTACTAATTCCAACAGGAACATGTAAGTTTTTCACAGTTGAGTCATACCATAGGACAGCCTTTCCCATCTGTGTTAATCCTTAGTATCTTAAGTATGTGTTGCAAGCATGCCACAGAGTCAGAATCAGGTGACAGTGGGAGGTAGAACACACATCAGGTAGCGTAGGGGACACTACATCTAGTAGGAGACGTTGTATCTTGTGCGGTTCTTATCTGGCAGAGCAGAACTACTGGAAAGCCAAGTGTTTACCTCAAGCAACTCAGAAGATGCTGAGTTGGATCAAGCCACACAGCTTTATCCTTACTGCTTTACCTTTCTTATCAGGAGGTGGTGATCCTGTATGGGGCACCCCGATTCTTGTTCTGATGGCACCTGGGAGGAGGGCAGGCCCTGTGCAGGTATGAGGATGAAGGCAGCATGCAGAGGAACCAGGCTTGACAAAAGAAAGCATAAGCAATGCAGACAAGTCTTAACAGAAACATTTCAAGCAGATAAATTTCTCCTGACAGTTACCTGTTAGGAAGCATATGTGCCTCATCGTCATACCTGCTCACCTCTGACACAGATTTATCCTTGCAACTCCTTGCCCAGAAAGAAGTGCCATTCTTATTTCACAAGTATGATGGGATTAACTACAAAAAATAGTCCCACAGGAATCCAGGAATTTGCTGCCTGAGAGCTCCTGCCTACACCTGGCTTACAGAAAGAAACCTCTCTCCCTTAGCTGCTGAAAAGAGGGTGGTAATGGTGTAACTCAGACTTAATGTTTTCACTCAGCACTGCAAGTTTGCATGCAGACCTCATCACACCTTGTAGCACTGGGCCCACTGTTCTAATCCATATTGCCTCAGAGGAAACAACACAGAGAAGGGGACTACTCACTAAGCGCTCCCAAGTCCAGAGTAAGGTGGGAGTTTTAAGACACACAAAGTTACTGTTTTTCCATTGGGAGTTCTAGGAAAGCTCCCCAGCAGCTGTTGAGCTCTCCTGTGGAACACTGTGGTTGGATGAACGGACACAGCCCATGCCACAGTGGGCCCTTCTAATGCACCACATCGTACTGCGGGACCCTTGGTGCTTATTTCTATTAGCAGTTAGAGCACCAAGGCCAAAAAAAAGCATCAACCAATAACCTCAAACTGACATGTAAAAGCTGAGTTTGCCCTGATTGCAAGTCACACTTCCTGTCACTCCTGACTGCGCAGGCTTAGCTGGAAACACATGCAATATTCACATGGATCAACATTAAAACCAGAAAGGTTATTTAATTAAGGTGTTTTTTTTCCCCTGGGTTGTAAAGGGGATGTAACCTTTTTGCATCTTTGAGTTTAGTATTACATTCTGAATTAACCACAGTGAGGATCAAAATCCAAAATAATTCTAAACTTAGTCTGCACTTGCAGTAACTGGAACTCGCTGCATTATTTGCTATCATCGTGCACCATTAAGTATCAGAAACTTGCAGAATACAGCGAAACTAAGTTATGACAACAGAACACCCCAGATCTTCTCCACATTTGACAGAAAAGATTATTCAGAAAGTTAAACTGACTTTGGTTTTAGAGCAGCTGCCACAGCTGTAAGTTTCTGGTGTCACCTCGGGATGTATTTACAAATTTAGAAACTCAATGTGAGAGTGGGAACTTGTGGGCAGCTTTCAGAGCTTTAAGGACTGCAGGAAAGAGAAGAGTCTTACCTGCACATGGTGGGGCATGAAATCTTTACTCCCTTTTCTGGGCAAGGGAAATGCTGTTTTCATATGCTTAAGGAAGAAGAGCAGTTCTAGAGTAACCGCCGAAGGTCCAAACTTTTGATGATTTCAAAAGATTCCTGCAGCTGAAAGCAACAGACAGAACGAGTTAGCTAATTACTCAGAGCTGCTTTTCTCTCTCAGGGTTAGGAAGCAGTCTGACATCCCGCTTAGCACTAGGCTGCAGTATGTGCATTATGCAAAGCCTCTACATTTAAAAGCCACTGCTACAGGAATTTCTCAGCCGTCCGTTTGCTATTTTAATAACGCACAGGAGCGCTAGCACATCACTCCATTACACACTGAAAGAGAAGACACTTGTGACTCACTTAACATCAGCTAACCTGTGACCTGCAGCAGCACCCACCAGCGTTCCAGCTGAGTCAGCACACACACACATCACGTGCACCCACACAGCATAGTACCATGCTGCCTGGGCCAGCTAAAGCAGTGATATTTGCCAGAAAGCCAGGAACGTGACTAGCACCTCACTTCTCTTTCAGATGCACCACCACCTCAGTACCTTCTCATCTTCAGCATCCCAGACAAGAAACTCCATGTTTGGCTACAGTACAGACCAAAAGCTGTGGCTGGGTAGAGATAGCTAGATACACAAATCATAACATTGTCCTAAATACCGGGCCCTGCTTCTCCCTGGAAGCTCCCCTGCTATCCTCATCTCCTCAGCAGTGATCAGGCCCAGCTACAGCTTCCCATCCCTCTACCAGCGCCACAGAACAGCTCTGAACAAGAGATTAAGCTTTCTACCATTTCTTTCCCAGGAAGCCAGCTGCGGGCTGGCTCGCACCATCGCTCCTTTACAGCTGTTGGGGAAGCGAACAGAAGCTCCCAGTGCTGAATGCTTAAATCCTGATAGAGTATATTAGTTGGGAAAGACAGACAGACAGGGCCAGTGTGTTACTAAGTTATTTACAAGAGGCAAAGGAGAACAATTATAGGAGAGAAGCTGCAATGCTGGCTAAAGCCTGGCACTCTTAGTGCTTGCAAAGAGGTATCAAGACTCAGCATTTATGGTTTTTGATTTTTCACCACCATGAAAAAGGATTGAAACTTTTAGTTCCTGCATGTGACAACGGCATGCTTCCCCAGCCAGGGCACAACTCAACAGTGCTCCTGCTCTGGATTACCCAACTCCGCAGGCCAGTTGATTGTAAGGCACAAGGGTGATGTCCTGCCCCTCAGCAGAGTCAACCAGCTCCCCAGCCAGCCGCTAAAGAAAAGCGAACACGCACAGAGCAAGCAGTACTGAATCACTTTAAACTCATAGAGCCCATCAAGAAGTCTCAAGATCAGCTTCCAAAAGCAGACCCCCAAGAGCAGGTTCTGGCAACCTACTATGCTCACCCTCTTCTTCCCACATTGTCCCCAGGGTGTTGTTTCCCTTCAAGCTGCAGCATGTTTCCTTTGCTGGTGCCTCCTAGACCAAAGGCACCTCTATTTAGGCTACACTGCACACTAATAATAATAAAAATATGACACTTACAGGTCTTTACAAACTGACTCTAGTTCCTGCAGCAAGATGGCCTTTCTGCAGGGGCAAACCCAAGGCATTTTAATGTTTATTTTTCACTTAAGTTTACATTTTCCACCCTAATCAAGCTGAATCGGGGATTTCATTTCACTGTCTCATAACATCTGACTGGAAAGCAGAGTTATGTAAACCAAACTCCTTGACTGGAACTCGTCCTTAAACCACTTGAACTGCAAGTTCCTGGGATGACTCAACATACCCCTCATAGGGCAAGAAAGAAATCTGTGATTCTGACAATGTAAAAGCTGTCTCATGAGCTACAAAATCAAACTGTCCTTAATCGAGGAGAAGAAACTCCCTGGGCGGTCCCCTCTGCACCTGACTATACCCCAGGTCACTGAAGCAGTCTCTGCAACACATCTCCAGGAACAGGAGGGGGACCAATAGAAGAAAAAGCACCGAAGACCCACCTGCCTCTAGAGCAGAAAGAGTGTTCAGGCCCCAAGGTATGCAAACAGCAGGTAACAACAGACTGACAAAGAACTGGAACACTTACTTAGAGAGGGATTTCAGATACAGCCACATGCTTCTCTCCTGGAAAAGATGTAGAACTTGGAAAAGCTTCCAAGGAAGTGCTCCAGAGCAAAGTATATCTTCCTTGTGTGGTGGAAAGTACTAACAAAGACATGCTTTCTAAAGCTCAAAACGGTCTCTGCAGGTCCTGAGGGGGTTCAGAGCCAAACATCTGCCAGAGACCAGTTTTAGGACAACAAATGAGCCAATGCCATACAGCTTTCTTCCAAAACCTGCTCTCAAGTTCTGTTCTGGAAGGACATTTGTCATGGCTCTTGCTGAGAACAACTCTGAATGCTCCTTTTGCCATCTGCAGAGAACAACGCAGAGGGAGCCCAGAAGCAAAGCCATCAGCACAAGCAAACCCAGTGATCCCTTGAACAAAACATTACAAGGCTGCAGCCTGAAGGAATACTCATGAGGCCACCAACACTTTCGTGATACAGAGGACAAGCACCATGAGACTTACCAAATGCTGTTTTTAATGCTCCTGCTGCTGATTCCCAGCCCATCAGATACAACTGGCTATGCAGGTGCCTTTGAATACCTGCAATAGCTACAGATGGATGCATAGATAACAGCAATGGCTACTCCAACGATCTCTTCACTCTTCCATTCCCATCTTTGCCCTGATCTGAGACAAAGAACAATGTAACTGAGTACACCTGGTATGCAATCGCAAAAGTACCAAGGGGAAATGATTCACCAAGGTACAAGTAGCAGCCACTGCTGCAGAGAGAAGAAAATAGCATCTATAAATACATACCTACTACAACACCAGGAAACCAAAAGAACCTATTAAGGACATTAAGACAATAATGGAAGCAAACCTCCCCATTAAGCTCTGGTTTAAGCTCAGGCATTTGGCTCAAACAGTTGCTTATCTGTCATAACAGGACTCTGTGCTGAATTAAAGTCTTCCAGTGAGAAAGAACGGACCCACTCTTTACACAGCTTCTGACCTTCAAAAATAACAATGAATAAAAAAATTGTCTGAACCTTTATATGTCAAGCTGGTAACTGCAGAAAGCAACAGGAAAACCCCCAGTGTTTTATAAAAATCCACTGTTGTACATAACAGCACCAACAGGCATCAGTTGTATAGCTACTTCATCGATCACTGATCATGTACCACATAATTGCTTTCCTGGTTTGGCCTAAAATTCATGATAGGCTAAGCAAGGTCACAGTTATCAAAATTCATGGTTTATGGCTTCTAGAGATCCAAAAGCTCTTTTCTACATCTCTGAAACTTTACTTCTATTCTGAAATGCAATGAGAACAAGTATTATTGGTCTTCAGATAGTCGCCTTGATTTTTTTTTAAAAAGTAATTCTGTCAGTTTTAACAATAGTAATTACCACCTAGATGTTGCTGGAATAGACACTTCTACAGCAAAGTAAGAGAAAGACATCTACCAACCTGCCCTTTTCCTAAAACACTGAAGCAATACTTATTATATTTACTCCATGTTTTCTTCACATTTTTCCATCATTACTTTCTATTGATTCTTGCTACTTTGATTCCAGGACACAGAAAACACTGAAGGATTTTTCTAGTATTGGTGGTCCAGAAAGCTTCTCAGATAACTCCTAAATTGCTTTATCAATGTCTTCATTTTCTGTTACTCGTTACTATAATAGTCCCTATTTATTTTATAACACCTATAAAAAAACTGGCACATACACACACTTATTTTGAGTGCTTTCATATTTTCTTTCAACTAGGACAAGTTTCAAATCAGACAAGCCCTCCTATGCAACTGCAGTTAGTTGTTTTGGTGACCTAATAAAACATTTGCAAGCAACTTCCATTTGTCATTCCCCTTTCATCTTTAAGTTCTCCCTCTTGCTCAGGAGTACGTCAGTTTTGGTTAACACCCAATTCAAAAAGGGTTGGAGGTCCCCAGGCATCAGTCAGTATCACTCGCCCATTTTTCTGCCCAGTAAAACTGTGAAAGCTGCAGGAAACGAGCCCCAGTGCCAAGTTCTCTAGCTGGCCAATGGAGCACACAGCCACTCTCTCCCCACACATGCTCCAGACCTCCAGCAAGTGCTGTACCCATGCGGTGCTGTAGTACAGCAGCAGATATCACCAGTAGAGCTTGTTCAAACACCTTCTACTGCCGAGTACTGACTCTGTTAGATGCTCTGCAAGAAAAGCACTACTTGCTTGGACAGAGGGAGGATCCTTGGGGAACCCCAGCAAACTCCCAGCTGCATTTAAGCCACATCTGACAGACAAGCCCAATGTTAAGCAACCTGCCCAGGGCTTGATGGCCTGGATTTCCTGACAGCCAAACCCTGGGGCTTTCAGCTCCTCACCCCCCCAATGCTGAAGCAAGCTCATTTTCTTTGTATCAAACACCAAAGTGAGAGACAACATTTCTAAGGGAAACCTAAACATTTTTTTAAAAGGCACTCTGGAACAGAACAGCAGGTGAACCACCATTGCTTTGTATGGACGGGACTAAGGAGTTTAAGTGCCAACAGATCTAACTATGCATCAACAGTATCTTCTATGGGGAACCCACATGCAAACAGGCAAAATTAAGATGTTGAGGTTTTCCTTTGTTCATGTCCCTATTTTAAGAGGTAGCATACACACAACAGATAAAACAAAGCAAAAAAAAAAAACAAACCCACCCAAAAAACCCCACAGAACTACTACACAATTTCCTTGATAAACAAAGCTAAGCCAACTCCTCTTCTGGAAAGAGGAAGAGTAGCATGGAGCACTGGGCAGCTCACAAGGAATGCCAGGAGGTAACGGAATGGCTGTGCAGCCATGGCTGAGAACAGCAGCCCCTGCACAACGCATCTAGTAGAGAAAAAGCAGACACTCATAATGCTGTGGTTCTCTTGCACAACCATTTCTTCTCTGTACTTCCTCCTTTCTCTTTGCACATTTGGTCAACTCTTCTCCTTGCTCTTTTTCCCACAGCCAGGCAGATCTCACACTATGCCGCATTATGCAGGATTTCACCCAGCAGCAAAAGGTTTGTGACTGCACCTGCAGCTCTCTGGGAAGAGGCAAAGCTTGATGCAGAGCTCTCAAGGTTATTGCTCACGCTGCATGAAAAGGGAGAAGAGAAGAAAACAATTCTCAAACTCAATTCCTCTTTTAGAAGGGGGAACAGACCTGCCTGATGTCTGACTAGACAGCCTGAGTTTCACATCTATTTGGAAGCCGACAAATGCAGGGGGCAGGCAGGACACCTGACAGTGACAGCCATGGAGCTGAAAGGGCAGGACTAACGCTCTCCCAGTTTGGTAGTAGACAGATCAAACCACTCCAAGTCGGGGCACACGTGCAGAGGAGGCCCCAGCTTCACTCCCTGCCCTTCCCCCTTTCCCCCAACATGCCTTGCTGTTATCCTAAGATGAGTTTTCACTTGCAGCATAATGAAACTGGAAAAAATAGGGATTTTTACAACCATAGTCTGGAGATGCGTATTTCTGCCGCCTCCGAGTTGGGGTGAATTCACAATCTAGCTCAGACTAGTTCTCTTGCACCAACTCACCCCTCTCATTTGATACATGTGATATATTTTTTATATTACCCAAGAAAGCCTTACTTTCAATGCACCACATGTATTATATACAAGCTTTGCTCTTGATATCTTTACATTGAACCAGAAATCAAAATCCACATATGACACCCAGACAGTATGTTCTCTGGTCAGCTCAAATTGTACATCACTTCAACCTTAGTCAAATTCTTCTAGTTTTTTCCACTTCTCATTTCACTCCTTGTCTGGATGGAAACGAAGCATCCTCAGACAACGTCCACCAGAGAGGTCAAAGTTAGAGACTTTTCTAGTTCTTCAACAGTGGTAGGTTCCCAAGGATAAAACACAATCACTTTCCTCTTCTCAGTCATGAGGAAACCGTTATCGCTAAATCTGCCTTTTATACTCCCTACATCCAGAGAAACAAAAGGAGCAACTGCAGCAGTCCGGAGAACAAATATAAAAGTGTCACCTTGTTGGGATATAGAGGCCTGGAAAAGAAAGAAATAAATTAAAATATACATAAGAATCCAGTTACACTCAAACTGGGAAAGAACAGCGTGTCAGTGAAACAGACCAAACAACCACATTTGATCAAAATGACTATTCTCTAGTGGAAATATCTTGTGGAACAAAAGGTTGAACCACCAGGATTCACATGCAAGAATCAAACAAAGAAACCTGCCAATATTATTACAGCCTTTCTACAGAATACTAGAGATTGGGGGAAAATGCCATGAAGTGTTAATTGCTCCACCAACTTCTTATGAAGATAAGAAAATAAATGGTAATCTGACTTGCACCCTCTCGGAGAGAGATTAGTCCTTTCACCAACACAGTTCTCTCAGTTTAGAAATTCACAACTACTAAAGCAGAAACACTACAAAAGCAAAACATGGTAAAAACCACAGTAACACAGGAGGCCACCTCATGTTGGTGGAACATGGCCATGGAGTCCTTATGCTACATTTCTAAGGCAGCGATGTTGTGAAACCCAAATTCTGTCAGTAGTTCATCTCAGAGAGGCTTAAAAGCACAGCCAGGAGGCATTTCGATGCAGCACTCCCCACTCCCCATCACTAAATATGCTACATCATTTAAAATACCAATTAGCTATATTTAAGCAGCAGACAGTTTCTGCTAAGCGCAGAAACGATGTCCTGCTTACAAGAAAAACCCCTCTATTCCTTTTTAAGGAAAAGCAAACATTCTTTACATTTTGTGCTTTCTGAAGCAACAGTAAAGACTTTGTGTTTTTAAAAGCAACGCTATGAAAAGCGGTGCTTGGATTAGCAACGTATTTGAAAGTCTAGTTAGTTTATTAGTAACTATGTATAGAGGCACCAGCTTCTCACAAAACAGAATAATTTCTTTAAAGTCACAGCTGCATACTTTCTTAAAATAACCACTTTGCATGTATCCTTCCTAGCTGTCCTTATTAGTTAGTACTGCAGAGACAACACAGCCATGGGAAAAAGCAGTGAGATTTCTCAACAACGATCCAGTTACAGAGCTTTTATTGTTGATGTCATCATCCACAAAAAACCCCACCAGAAAACATACAGAGTGTGACTCAGACTCCAGATTGTGCCACCAGCTGAAAAAAAACAACAAACCCAAACAAAAAAAAAAACCCCAGCCACAAGCAGGCTGATTTCTTTCCTTTATATGCTCAGCAGAGAGGCCACGCTGCCATGAAAGAGATAAAAGGAGAAAATCTGGCCCATTTTCTTTTTCTAAAGCAATTATGCTGGTCCAGATTCAAAGAGATTAAAGACCTCCATTGCCCCCTTGTTTAGTTTAGTTCTAAAGAGCAAAGCTGCAGTTTGGAAGCCAAATGTGAGAACTCACAGGTCCCCATCTTGCCAATCTGCTGATTAAGAATTTTGCAGTACGATTTATATGCTAAGAAGCCAGGCTTAACAAAATGTGCACACACACACACACAGAGTGTACACACAGTGTGTGCCTGCTCTTCATATATAGAGCACACTTGCTTGGAGTGGAGGAAATCTAGGGAAGAGCAGCCAGTAGACTAGATGACAGCGTTATACAACACTGATGCTTCTTGTGCCCTTTCAAAAACTGACACACTTGCCAGACACTAAGAAATAATCGCTATTTTACAAGTCAGAACCTTGCTGTAGGGCAGGGATTTGCAGGAGGAAAGGAGCGTGCAACACTGTATGTTAGCATGGTACACTGATCAGAGTCTGAGCACTTCAAGAGGAAATACTGTTCTTCGAACTGCTGCTGCCAATGCTCCACACTCAACTCAGCGATCACCACCTAGTACTGACAGACAGGACTCTCCTAAAGCCAAGACACTTGCCCTGATGCCATTTGCTATTGATGGACAAAAAAAAAAAAAAAAAAAAAGTGCAGTGCTGGAGCACTCAAAGGGAGAGACAGTCAGATTAAATGGAAATTGCATTATTCTAAAAAAAAAAAAAAACAAAACCCAAAACCCCACCAAAGTGCCACTGGTATTATTTAGGTACGCATACAGTGACACAGATAAAACAATATTTACGTTGAACTCTACATGGCAGCTAGAATCGCAACAGCTGAGGAGAAAGAACATTATGTGAAATCAGACACTACATAGTAGGCAAATAACTCAAAACAGTGAGGTTAGCAAAACCAAACACAGTCATTTAGCATGAGTGATGCTTACACTAAGCCCGGTCTTTCCTAGTCCTACAGCATCCTTTAGCGATGAAAGGAAGTGATGGTTCGTAGGACTCTGGAGCCCACCTTCACCCACAAGGCAGAAAGTAATAACGCAGCTCTCCCTCGTACAATTTCTGCACCTTCCCAGCAAGTCGTTTATGGACTCCTTGTAGATGGGGACAGCACTTTGTGCTTTAACAGTCACACCGTCTTTGGCAAGGGTGCATACTGGCTCCAGAGAACTCCAGGCGTGCACAACGACCTATCAAGTGTGTTGAGAGAACACAAAGCTCAGACAAAACGTCACATGTGTGAAAACAATTCAGCATTCTAGGTTTTGGATTGTTTGTTGCAAGAGATGTTCTCCTGACAGTACCAGCAGACTTCCACCTTGCAAGAAACGCCACAAAGTTTTAAGCAATCAATATGGCATAATAATTCCATTATATAAATGTAACAGGAAATCTGTTTCAAACAGTCTGGATCTGTTGTTGTTCTTGATCTGCAAGGCTTTTTATTTTCTACAGGCTCCTTGAGAGGAGGGAGATGCTAGTTTCTGCCAAGGCACTGCTGGGAAATGGAATTAGCGAGTGACTAATTTATTGACTCTTTTTCCTCCCCTTCCTGATTAAAAAAGTCAAACAAAGGATTTTCTGGAGATTGCTCAGTGTTATCTGATGTAAGCCAACTGGGTAATCTAGTGCTTCTGCACAATCGCTGTTACACAGAAGCGAGCTGCATCATCGTGAAAGGGGTTATGGAAGTTATATTAATACAGTAAAACACATTCCTGCACATGCATTATGAATGAACCTGATGTTAAAAGAAACGCCAAACAGCAAACTTATGAGAATTACAGCATTTTATCTCTTCATAGGATTTTGTTGGTTTTGACCTTAACAGAGGACTAGAGTCAGGAACAGATCTGAACTCCTTTCAAAAGATTTAATTTCCAAATTTGCTTGTAGTGAGAAATACATTATTCAGTCAGAACAACCATACTGCCAACGCTTCTCTGACATAATCAGAATACCCTATTACAATAACTCAGAGCAGAAATAAACAATTTCATTTAGTGCAGTCCTACTCTACGAACTGACTATCCAGAAATCGCAAGCATTTTCTACAGTATATATCAGTAACCTTATAAATCTGAAAATTCATAGCAGCCCACCAGAGCAAGCAGTGAACTAGGAATTTAAATACTACTACATGTCCCAAAACAGCTAGTGAGTCATTCCAGGTCTCTAGTTCTACTTTTCCACCCTTTCCTGCCTTTTTACACGGGATACCTTTTGATACCAAGAACTGTATGCAAAAGGATCCCTAAATTAATTCAGGATCTGGTTGCCATATGATCAACAGTAGCAAAACGTAACAAACTGAAAAGCAAGGCTGCATTCTACAGGACAGCTCAGCAGCCCAAGTACTGCCTCAGAACTCCTAAGAGTTTCTGTAGCATTATGAGAAAACAGTTAAGCTATCAGTTGTAAAATGGTGACACTGCAATCAAAGAACACCTAGATGTTTTGTTGAAAATAATCTAGTTCTTTTTCCCAAAGCAGTGTAGTTCCAGTACTGGCCTTTCCCCCTCACTTATTCAGTTAAACCAGTTCTAACCCCCAGGGAACAGTTTTGTATAACAGTGAGGTATCATTTTTCAGATTGACCTATTTAACCATAGACCCCTTTAAGATTTTAACTGAACAGTTAATTTCAGGCCTACACCTACAGGCTACAGGCAATGCAAGTAATTCCTTGTTCTCTGAGATAGTACATACCACCATAATAGACGATAATGTTGCCTTCTCAGAAGATTAGAGGCAAGAATTGCACCTCACTGTGTTTGAGCATGGACTTCCCCAAGCTTGTCTATAGGAAGATGCACTCCTTTCAGCTTCTTACACTTTTGCAAGAGGGACACAAGAGTGCCAATAGAGGGGTTACTTACCCTCAAAGTCAGCTTGTGGTCCTCATGAAGATCTGAGATACCATAAATGTACAACACACCTTTGTCTTCATAGGCCACAGGAAGCAGCGGTGCAAAGAAGTTCTGGGCAAAATAATGGAGCAGTTTCCACTTGCCACCATACTCTGAAAAGGGTTAAAAGGGAGAAAGATTCAGACTGAATCCAAAATTACCCTGGCATACAATCCCTTCCTGTGCTCTCTGGCAATTCACAATATTCATAATATTCCCCTCCACCCTTCTTCACTTCTATCATATGCAGAGAATGAAGTTACACTTGTTTTCTTCTGCTCTAGAAGGGATCTGATACTCTTTCAAGCTTTTTTTTTTTTTTTGAGCTTTACCAAAAGGTCACATATTTTCAGTGTTGGTCCTATAACTGCTGTGCTGTTATTCAGTTAAAAAGCCTTTAACAAAACTGACACAACATCCTACACAGTAAGCAAGCAGCTGGAGCATCTATGTTGTTGAGATTCCAGAAAAACGCATGGGCATCAGTGGCTTTGCCACAAACTACCACTACTGTAAAGAGACAATAGTGTCTGACCTTTGGTGCTTATACAAAGTGCTCCATTTCCTTTTATCCAGTGCCCCTCTTTCAGTTCTTCCTTTGACTAGCAATAGAAAAAAACAGACAACCCAACCCAAGCTCTCAAACCAAAGACACCTCTGAGTTATGCAAAATTAATTTGTCAAGATCCAGAGACAACGCTTAATGTATGGGATTTAGTAGACACAATGTGTAGACATATGCCAAGCATTTCTCCTATTTGATGGAAAGCTGTGCATCTTTATTTTTAATACTTTGATTGTCTGCTATTAACAAACTGGAAAAGCCATCAAACATTGTGTTCTCTCAAAAAAAAAAAAAAAGGCAATTTTGCCAGATGCAACACCATGACACAACCATTTAAAATAAAACCAAACCTGCCATTTCATCATCTATTAATTTGCCATCTAACACTCACTGTCAGCATTTTAACTCTGCCTTTGCTCAGCCGTTCTCTAGTCACTGAAACAGGATGCCAGCTGCAGCATCTGGTAAGGAAAGTTAGATACCAATTACATTCTTGTTTCAGGCTCTTCGATTTATTCAACAGGTTGAAAGCTCAGGGATGATGAAAAATTTTTCCAGTAATACAGTTTTGTTGTAACTAGTTACCTGTGCTTTTGGTGCTTGTACAAAGCTCTTAGCATGTCCAAATATTTGATAATAAGGACTCCATCCAGTGATGATGTCATTAAAGGGTACATCTGTGGCTTTCACAGACAGTCCTGAATATGCTCTATCTACACTCCACAAAGACATGACTGAATTTTCTTGAGAGCAAAGTGCATTAGCTCCAGCTTAGCACCTTGTGTATCACCTGGTTTTCAGCAAGCTCACAACCAGCTAGCTCAGAGGACAAGAAAAGCTTGTGTGCCTGGAAAACACATACAAGAGTCAACTGTGCTATGAGATCAGGTGTGCCAACAAAATGCCACCAGCACTCAGTAACACTGAAGCAAACATAAGAGTACATCTGAAAGAAACCTTCAGGATTGGCTGCTGAATTTCTTCAGACCAGACTGGTGATAAGCTGATCATCATACTCAGCATATGGGTGCTGTTCAGTAAACAAACAAAGCCACATTCTTGCATGCCAAGGACAATTCCTGGCAGAATATGTTGGTGGTCTAAAGGACAATTCTGCCTAAAAACTACTTCTCAGGGCCATGAAACTTGAGAAGATGAGATATTTGTGTAGAGGACAGATTATCTAAAACAGAGTAAACTATGGGGCAGCATCTGATCTAAAAATTAAAGCAATGGGCCTTGTATGAGAAATGGGCAGTGTGCTTAGCCTTAGGCTTTGGGAGGGGCTGAACTCTGAAGCCCTCACAACTGCCACAAGACTCTAAGGAATTTCAATTGTCAGTGCAATGGACGCTACTCATGACAGCCCTCAGAGCCCACCACAAGCTCAGACAAGTTACTAAGCATGGGCTGAGGTTTCAGTGCTCATTGACTTGAATTTTTTCTTCAGCTTAATTTATGTGATAAAAATCTAGACTTAGACTTTCTTAAATATGAAAACGAATGATGCAATTTAAGTAGAGCAGCTTTTATTACTTAGTGTAATATAGGATTCCATTTCTTTTTGATGGGCCCTATCCTCAGTTTCTGCTGTGCCTTGATTTTTCAGCTGGATTACATAAGGACAGTAGAGTGGTGACTGAAGAGAGGTGGTCTGCTACCTAGCACGCAGATAAAGAGATCCTCAAGAAACCTGCACAGCAGATAAAAAAAACTCCTCAAACTTAAGTTGGCATTACACTTCAACAGGGAAAACAACCAAACAAAAACCTCAACCAACAAGCAAAAGCAAACAAACCGCACACTTGAAACCAAGAACTGAGTTTTGAAACAGTACTTTTAGCTTTTAACTACTACAGCTATTGTTTTGGGATGCTTGTAAACATCACTAATCTGCTTACCTCAAATCAGCTTTCTAAGGTTGATATTTCCCTCCCCAAAAGGCCTAGAGCCATTCTGAAGAACAAAGCTAGAGCAGTTTCACACAGGAAGGTAACTTTTCCAGCAACAGGATCTTTGCAATACAGTTGTCAAATAATTTCAGACAGCACAGAGAACTGAAGCTCATTGGGTTTAAAAAAAAAAAAAAAAAAAAAGCGCCACTTTCTTCAGCTTATCTGTTGTCTTGTTTTCCTTTAAGACCAGAGTCACATTTCTTGATTTAAAAATAGGCAAGGTGCCTGCAAAACACTCCCCCCCCCACCCTTTCCCCGCCAACCCTTGAAAATGGATGTAAGAAGTCTGGAGAGCAGGTAGCTATTGTGACAAATCTCCGGGCTTAAACAATCTTATCACAGATGTGCATGCCCAAAGGCACCACTCAAGTTATTTAAAACAACCCTAGGACGGTTTTCGTCTCCTCCCCCCACATTTAAGTGAATGCTTGAAGAAATCAAAGTTCCACAAACTTTTCCCAATAGTAACATGGGGTCTGGACTCTCTGTGGTACCAAACTTCAGAACAGGAAACTAAAATTAGGTTTGTAATGCAACCGCAGTACCCTTTTTTCCTGACTGATTTTCTGAAGCCTTCTACGCTGAGCGCAGGAGTGAGAACAAACAGTTCTCCCTGGAATGGATTTTAAATGAATCACTTTGCACCATTAAATGCAACCTGAGAAACATGCTGCTAGTGCTTTCCTCACCTGAATCCTCATCAATTCAGACCTATTACTCTCCAAAACTGCCTGCGGTTTCAGCTCTGCGGGGGCTTTAAATACTGAACCTGCAACAAAAGCCAGTTGTCTGTGCAAGGGAACGTCACAACCACCGAGATGGACACCTCAACATGACATCAGCATGGGAGCAAGGTAAACTGCCACGCTCTTCACCGAAACACACTGCACAGACACCAAAGCATTCACCATGGAACAACCAGCTCCCCGACTAGGTGCTAGCAATCAAAACCCAGTCGCTGTAAAAGCTCTTTAGTTCCTAAGGCAGAAGTGCTCTAACAGTTCTGTGCTGTTTTCATCCAATCCCAAGCAAGCATTTCAAGGGTAAATTTGAAGGAGAAACATTTGGCACCTTCTTCCCTCCCCACTCCGCAAGGAAACACTTCCGTTTTGTACAGGAAATGACGTAAGCCCCTCCACGGCTCTCTGAAGGAACAGATTTAATAAGAAGCACTCAGTGGTGATGGTACTGTGCCATAACAAGATGCAGAAACGTGTTTTTGAAGTGCAAATAAAACTAATTTCTCTGAAGTTTTGCATAATTTCAGCCATTAGCATTTCAAAAATCCCTCTACCACACTAATTAAATGAATATTAAACCTTTCCTCATTCCACCAAGGGAACAGAACAAAACAAAGGGACAGCTGTATCTCTGCCGAGCTTCTTTTCTGTAAACTAACTTCAACAACATATGAATAATTCAAGTATTTGATATATTTTCTACAGTGACGTCAGCTGTGTACTTAAAAGACATTTATGGTCTTCACAATCACTTCATCTGTCAATACACCTGTCTTTACAAAGAGACATTTTTCCAAGCATATTTTTCTCTTGAGGCACTTAAAGCCTAAGAGCATCAGCCACTGCTAGAATCATAAACATGAACATTGTGACATTCCATTTTCTAATGCAAGTCTAGAAAGACCAGAAAGACAAGCATTACAGTTGGACTGCTGCCTTAATGTTTAAGTGAAAGTCCATTTCTTCTACTGGTTTGGTTTCCTTTGTTGGTTGCAGTTACTTTGCTTGGATGACTAAGGATGGGGGAGGGAGAAAAATCAAAAAGAACAAAAAGAAAAAGGGAGAGGGACAAACATTTCCCAGAGAAGGGAGGGGAGGATGAGGTGAGCCTTTTTTTCCTTTTAGAGCAAGGTCAAATGGCATTCTAAGGACAGCTCAAGAACTTCATAGTAACTTAGCTTTTTTCAGTTCACTCATATTTCTTCACACATGAGATTCTTAAAGATTTTTCTAAAACAGAACGTGAGAAATAACTAAAATGGAAAGAGAATCTATTCAAGTCCTATACAGCTGCCATAGAACAGCTTCTCCATTTCAAAATGACTTGAAGTTAAAAGTGTTCAGAACACAAAACAAAGTCACTTCTTTCGTATCACATATTCCTCCTCCTACTTCTTACTGCTTAAGTGACTTACCTCTGTAAGTTTGATTACTCCATTTTTGTGTTTAAGAGGAAACAACAACAAAAAAGAAGATCCCACGTGCATATCAGCAGAAAAAGTTAGTCATGGTGATTCACCTCATCTGACACCGAGTCAGACACCAAATCTCAGCTAATCATCTCCTATAAAGAGCTTCTTGGAAGCTATGCTGGGTGAGAGCTGTCATACAAAGTTCTATGAAAATCAAATTCAGCATGGAGAAGATAATTCATCCCACTTATTAGACACCATGACTCATGCTCCAGAGATAACCATCTCTCTCCCAAACTGGCTACAGGAGAAATCTAGGTGCCTAGCTTTTACATACTAAATCCCATCCTGCCCGGAACAGGATCACAGCTCTAAAGCTTGTTGACTGCACTGCTGCCTACTAGAGGGAGAGCTTTATATCATTTTACCATGGGGGGATGGGGGCAGGGGGAACAAAATCAATCAAACTTGTTGGGATTATGGAATGCATCATTATACACAAAGACTTCTTTGTATCATCCTGTCCCACTAGCTCCCTCTCTTTGTA
This sequence comes from Zapornia atra, assembly GCA_013400835.1. NCBI lineage: Eukaryota > Metazoa > Chordata > Aves > Gruiformes > Rallidae > Zapornia > Zapornia atra. Next base: position 92,236 of record VZTU01032526.1, read on the forward strand.
CTCACCCAGGGTGGCTGGGTACATATGTGCATCCATGCAGCTGAGCCAATAAATATAATCGAGAATTTCTAGGACAGGTCCTTTTGGACCACAGAATTTCTTAGGAGTCTCCAATTTTAAAATAATTGGTCTTTCTAATTTTAGGATATTTAAACTTGCAAAAATCAGGATTTTTTTTTTTTTTTAAAAAACCCAGATGATATACCACACACCGTTTCAGGTAGATCCAGCTCTACATAAGAAAAGCTAGGGTAGTTGTGAGCCCTCAAACTTAACCATCACTGTGTTCTAATAGGCAGATTTGTCTGGCTTTAACGATATTACCTTCTTGAGGGAAATGAGAATACTGCTTAAATGAAAAAACATATTTATAAGAAATTGGGAGTTTAACTTCTCTAAACTAAACCTTGTTAAAATAAGCTGCTAAATCTGAACTTAAACACCAAGACTTCCACATGGAAAGAACTGCTTTGTTCTTTAATCTCTTCCACAGGATATTAGTATGATCCTGAAAAACACTTTCCTGGAAAGCATTTCTATAGGAAGAACAGAAACATGTTCAAAGTTTCCAAAGTTGCCCAAGAGGGACAGCAGAGCCATACTTCTTATGCTGATACTTCCAGTTGAGGAAACACAACAGGACAGATAGTTGGTGCTTTTTATCAGTCACAAAACTTACCCAAGGAAGCCCATGAAGGTGCCTGCCAAATGTCATTGAGTTGCCAGTACAGAGCTCCCATTGTGTGTCCTTCTCCCTTGATTATTTCACTTTGGCTAAAACGATAGAATTCAGTTTCTGTCTTTATACACTGAGCCTGCATCACCTTGGTGAAACAACACATAAAAAAAAAAAAAAAGAATAAAATTGTTGTGTATTGTCTTTACTTTCAAAGCACATGTGTGTGTATTTACACATAACATAAAAGTCAGCAACATGGGTAACTTTAAACGTGAGCCTTCAAGAAAATACACCTGCAGTGCAGTGGGCCTCTCCTTGGAGATCTACTCCTAGCAGCTCCCAGCAGCTTTATAAGCAGTATCTTTAGAGAAACTCTGGAGGGGTTACTTCCTGCCTTCCACCCAGTGAAGATCACTGAGCAACCAGGTCTTTGAAAGACAAATGGAAGACAAAGGAGAGAAAAATAAATTTAAAATAAATTTTATATTGTTTCAATTAATGTAAATAAAAACGGCAAGAGTTGCTGCACTATCTTCAGTATGCATTACCATGATGCCAACATCCCTATACTCTGTAACATGTACAATCAAAATAGTGGACCAGAAACACTTCCCTTCATCTGGACTCCCACTTCCCTCTTTCTCCACCTTGCCAAAAAAAAAAACAAACCCAAAAACCAAACAACTTTTCAGAAGTTTCAATTACCTACGTTCTCAACTGAAACCAAACAGCCTGCTATTTTCTTCATAAAGTGTATTACTAGGCTGTGGAGGTACTGAAAGAAAATCTCAAAGGGAGGAGTTATGCTTTAGGACAGCTCAAAAGGTAAAGATAACTCTTCTCATTAACAACGAGAGCTAAGTTTACTCTCCTTATCCTTTTGGCTATACTTATTCTGGTATTCTTAAATTGTTAGCAAGGCTCTGACAGACTTAGCCCTGCAGAACCTCTCATAGCTTTTTGAGTCAGGACCTCACTGTGCAAGTTTTACCCATTTTAAGTTTTCTAGCATGATCTATCCTTGTTCTTGTCACCAGTGCCTGAAGTTCTTCAGCTGTTTTGTTTTTATATAAAACTTGTTGAGAACAGCTCCAGTGAACATGCAGTTACTCCCACCAGGAGTGTTTATGAAATTCTTGAACACATCAAAAGTAACAGCACTTTAAGCTTGCCTAAGAGCATTAAAAAGTTACTTAGCATCATTTAAAAGTCACATAGAAATCACGAGCAAGCAAGCACGAGGTAAACGACTACGGATAAAGAGCAAAGTACAACCTAACAATCTGGGAAAAAAAATACCAACTCATAAAAAAAACCAAACCCAAAAACAACCAACCCACAGAAAGAAGAAATCCCCTAGATTCTCTAAAATATTGGTATCTAAGTCTATAAGAAAATAAAGAACTACATTCTCTATAAACAATCTTGTTTCAAAAGCTGGTGTATTCCTTGCGTAAGAATTAAAGCAGGAAGCCCTACAGGGGTCACACAGAGAGCATAATGCATCCACCCTGGAACAGGGAGCACTTGTAACAAGCCTGTGTCAAGGAAGGCCAGCACATGCCTACACCCCAACCAGCTCCATGAGTAGGCCCAGCAGGGGACAGGGACCAAGGTAGCACAAGCAGCCAGACTTTCTCCCAGTTAAGCCAGTCTCTGAGAAACTTCCCAGTAAGTATTCCAGCCCTTCTACGATGAAAATTGGGGTCTCTCCAATTAACAAGACACAAACTAGTTTCAAGTTAAACTGGCCTCTCCAGGGCTTAGTGCAGAAATTTCTATATAACTGAACATTACCCAACTGGATAGGCGCACTTTTAACAGCCAATGGTATCTAATGGTACAAGTACTGTCAGCCTCTTATACTGACCTGAGTGAGGTAAATTGTATCTTTGAACTTCTTTAAAGGATCTGTGCTCTGGGGAAGTTTGAAATGGTGCCCAATTTGTTGGATCATCTGATCATTGCCGTTTTCATGGTGTTGTCGATGGAGAGAAAAGTTGCTTGTGTAGGACCAGTCTTCAGTGGCAGAAACCTTTAAAAAACCCCACAAAAGTAAGAACTGAATTAAAAGGCAAAATATACATTTAAAGACCAACAGGATTTTTAGGAAAGGGTATCCATTACAGCCTGTTGACATCATCCAAAACCTTTAGAATTTGTAGAGATTTCTATAGAACCTCATGCAGTCATGCAAGGACTTTGAATCAAAGACCCTTTGCTTACAGTCCTTGCACATATAAATGAAAACAGATGTTGCTGTTGAACCCAGAACAACAACTTTTGACTCAATGGCATTTAACTTTTTTCCTATGGTTCAGTTTGTCCTAGGGAACTCCAAGGTTTGCTTGCATTCATAACATAGCAGAAACACCCTAAATTAAGATAGAAGAATATACTCTGGTCAAACACGTTTAGGCATAAAATTTACAGATGTTACTAGGGCTATAAATTGTGATAATTTGTATATTTTTACAATTTGCCTCCAAAACCAAATGATCAGGAAACAGGGGTTTTTTTCCAACTGAAGATAACAATGCAGCATAGCTCATACAGTTATTATTGTGAAGCTTTTATTGTAATTACAGTCTCTATAAAATCTTTTTTTATTTAAATTTGTTCCTTTTTAGGCTGGATTGAATAATTTTCTTTATTATTAATATGGATGAATGTACTGATTATGTCTCAGATAATAGATTTGGCCCAGCAAATTGAAAGGAACATTCTGAACTCCTTTCTTACATGCATGAGTATCAACATGATATTCATCTCCCTGAACAAACGGACAAACAGCATGTCTCTGTCCCAACCAGATAACTACGATAGAAACATACAATATCTAAATTCAACAGGAGACTAAACCAGATCCTCTTATATGCAATACATAAACCCAAATTGAAGTAAAAGAAATTGGTAAACATTATAAAAATCAATACACTTTAGAATTCAGCACAATTTAGCATTTGTCATTTTTCTTCTGTGTCTAAATGAACACATATGCCTAGATGTAGCAAAAGGAAACAGATGTTAGGCAATCATTATTAAGCTATAAATTAAATAAAATTACCATGAAAATTAACAGTCTTATAATAGTTGCTTATCTAAATTCAATTCCTCTTGCAACATCAAGGTAAACAGATTGAAGAGACCAGCTTCATCCCCTCCTTCCGCACCAGCACACACCTCTATCCCAACCTGTGTCATACCACACGTAACAACATATTATCCCAACTACAGCTCAGATGCCACAGTTTGTTGGGAAGAGACACACTGCCCTCACTAAATGACAGCAGAGGTGATGGAAAGGTGTAGAAGCCCAGTCTTACCTTTTCGATGGTACTGAAGGAAGGCCAGGATTGAAATCCATATTCTGAAGCAAAACGAGTCTTAGGATACACTGTCCAGTTCCAGCAGTCATTGCTGTAGTCATAGAAGTGAGTGTCACCATAATGGGTATCATAAGGATTCTGGGAGAGCCAACCTTCTTTAACAGTCTCCAAGCCATTGGTAGGACTGGATGCGATAAAAGGACGACTCTTATCTTCCTGGGATTTAAAAAAAGACCCAACAAACTAAACAAACAAAAAAACCCAGCCCCCTCAAAGTGATTGGCTTTTATCATCTTAATACACAGACCACATTTTGAAAGAGGGGGAAGGGGGAAGGTAGAGAACACGCTTTTTCCAAATTTCTGAGTCACTACCTAGGAAACGTTTCCCTTTGCGTCCTGACATTCATCATCTTCACTTGCTTAATTAGCTTCTTATTTATGTTCTTGGAGGACAGCTGGGCATGATATTGCTTGCTCTGCTGTTCTGAGGGATTCTCTCCTCACATCAAGAGATTTTCTATCTTTATATGCTTCTAAATTCTTAATGAAGGCTATTTAAAGTGTGTCTTGTGAAAAATAAACTCAAGGAACATTAATATTTGAGTACTGTGACTTCTTTATGGAAAATCATTACTTTTGCAGTGTTTTTGCAGGAACATGGCCATGATTTTCCTCTTTCTTATTAAGTAGTCACCTAAATTTAGTCCTAACGAAGCCAAGGTATTCTGCCACTAATGCTTGCATGGTACCACTGCAGGTTATTGCTATTTTGGCTGGCTCTGCATGTTAAGATAGATGAGGCTATAAGAAGAGTTACATTTCAAGCTGTTCAGAGCTGCCTTTATTTATAGCCTCAGTAGATTTAGTATACTAAATCTTTTAGCAGTATCCTACAGAGTACTGAAGGAATCCTTCTGCAGGTCTAAGTCATTTAGCACCCTACTTGTAGTAACATGGAGTCCTGAGTTAGTTACCAGTCATAAGTTACAGCAATTGGCTCAAATACAGCAAAGCACTTAGACATGTGTTTCATTTTAAGTAATAGTCCTGGGTTTCTTTTTTGACATGAGTAATTAATAATTAACAGAAACAGTTTACACAAGACCCTGTGTTCTCTGAAGTCTTTAGCTCAGATTTAGAAGAGTTTTCAAGTTATACAATCCAGTACTGCCAGCAGTTACAAGTTTCCTCAGGTCCTTAACAAAGGACCTGAAATTTTTCACTGTATGGTTCCTTCTGGTGCTTAATATAGTCATTCTATGGGATTAAAATAAAAGGATCATCTTAGACAGCAACACTGCATAAGTGTACTGCAACTAAAAAACAGCATCAGGCCAGACCACCTCACTTTGCTTCACCTGCAGTGGCCATCCAACTCATGTAGATACTCACAGAAACACCTCAACATACCTTTGCAAACAACTCAGTTCCAAAAGTGAAATACAGAAATCTAGAATCAAGATATTAAGCTGGCATATAAGACACCATAACTACTTAGAATGCATAACTGCCTTCAGGAATAGGATCCTTTTCAGCAGGTTCTCCCAAACCTGGCCTCAATTTTTATTGTTTCCTCCTATCTCAACTTTTCTAGAACTCTGAGAATTTAGAATACCTTTGTACAGCTACTCTGACAATGCCAGTAGCCTCTGATAACAAGCAATAATATTGCTTTCGCCTATGTACACAGTGCCTGTTTTAGCAAAAGGAAATTTCAGGTCACGAGCCTTAGAATGTGAAACATCTCTCATCCTGGAAAGGACAGATATTAGACTAAAATTATCATAACCTGAAGTCAGTAAGATCACACTATGCAGGGGATAACCTAAAAATGGTAGTGGCCTTTTCCTGCCCAGTTAACAGAAATGCATATTCTTGTTGAGAAAGAAAATTCTACCTTGACAAAACACTTGCAACATTTTGTCTCTTTGCTCACCGGGGAGTTTAGAATACTCACCTGTGGTTCAAGCATTGTTAATCCCTATGCAGTTATGCAACATCAATTCTGGACTTTCAAATCAACTTTACTCCACATACATGTATAAGTTAGTTAAAAGCAGATTCGGTTGAATAACAACTGCAATACTTCTAGGAGGAGAAACAGAACTACAAACTCTGTGCAAAATGGGTAATGACAAATCACAGTAGTCTTCATCATGGATTTCAGGTGCTTTGGGTCCGTACAGTTTAAGTCTTGTCTCAAAATATTTAATTTTACCTTCATATACTGTAAAATACTATTAATCTGTTTTTCAAAAACACACAATATAGTGACTACACAGCATGAGGACAATGTTTAGCATAGCTTTTGTTTGACCTGCTTAAGTCAAACACTTAAGTCAAATACTGAAAGAACACACTGGAGAAATAATTTCTTTTTAAGTTTCTTCAAGTACTATTAAAAGGCCTGAGGGTTCTTGAATAATTCTTACAAATTTCAAGAAAATTAGAATAAAAGTAATCTGATCATCTAGATTTATTAATGGGTAAATTGATTTTTGTCTACTGGAAGTGAAGGCATTTGTGGAGGTATTTAAAATAGAAAGGACAAAAATACTCCTACACTATGTTCGCAGGTCTTCCTCTACATATCAAAGTGCTAGAGACAAGTAATTTGCTGGTCTGTCTTACTTTGAGGATAACCCTTGAGTTTAAAGAGTTGTTTACAAAAACTTGGAAACTGCAATTCCTTAATTACAAGGAAGGTTTAGATTAGATATTAGGGGGAAGTTTTTTACAGAGACAGTGGTGAGGCGCTGGAACAGGCTGCCCAGAAAAGTAGTGGACGCCCCGTCCCTGGAAGTGTTCAAGGCCAGGTTGGATGGGGCCCTGGCAACCTTGTGTAGATCCAGCCCTGGAGGTTGGTGGCCCTGCCTGTGGCAGGGGGGTTGGAGCTCTATGATCCTTGGGGTCCCTCCAACCCAGACCATTCTATGATTCTAAATAATGTACTGGTCTTTATTTCCCAAAGGGATTAAAAAAAAAAAAAAGCAAGCTGCTTAAATTGAAAACATTTAAGCTTTTTACCAAGTCATATCCCCTTACAGTTTCTTGAGATCACTTACAGCAAGAACTATTTCTCGGATGTTCTTCACATAAAGCATCACGTAGTCTTTGATATAGACTTCTCTGTCAGCATAAGGTATGGAAAACCAGTTGCTTGCAATTGCTGCTTCATTTTCATTGTTACCACTCCACAGAATAATTGATGGATGGGATTTTAAGCGCCTTACCTGCAATACAACTTAGAGTTTCAGAGGTCAACCAAAATTACTTCTCTTCAAAATTAAAGAAGCCCCACTTTACTACCTGAATTACAAGCCCACGTGCATTTCACATATGCTGAGCATACAATTCCTGTTCTATCCATGATATTCACTATTCCCTCAGCTCTCCACCAGGCACAAGCTTTTGTAATATACATTTACAGAGGGGAAAACTTAACATGCTGACATATATCTACCATATGCCCATCCTCATTTACTCCACTGCATGTGAAGGGCAAATTCAGCGCTAAAGCATGTGGCAACCATTGGAGCTCCCTCTCAGTGAAGGTTCTTAAATGTCCTTGAGAAGAGGGCAGTTTGGACATGAGGAAGACCTGTACCTCTGCTTGACTTACTACCCCTGCAAGTGAGTTAAAGAGGATTTGGCAAGGTTATATTTTGTCTCTGCTACACAAAGGTACACTAACAAACTCTTCTAAATAAGCATTTCTGGAAAGCTAACTTACATAGCCAACAAAAAAAAGGTAACAAGAAACAGCTTTGACACACAGAAAAAATACCTGATGAGAAACTTCTGCTCTTACAGATTCTAGATAATTCTGGTCAGTTGGATACAGCGCACATGCAAACATAAAATCCTGCCAAATCTACAGGGAAAAGGAAAGAAAATACAAAAGAAAAAATCTGTTAGCAAAAGAACTTACATACCTGAAAAACTATATGGTTATCGGGATGCACAAACCTTTGTTCAAATAGAAGTTGTTTAACTCAAAAAGAAACTGAAATTTTCCATTTCTTATTCTTGTAAAGTACCACCAACACACCCACATCCTCCACAGCACTCAATATATGCATATTTCATTGTGGTTTTCATCCATAACAGAGTTACAAAGTATTTACCCTTAGGAATCAGATCCTTCCAGCTTTCACTGATGAGTGGAATATTGCTCAGTAGATGGAGTTCAGTAACTTTCAGCGGAGTAATTAGAACCCATACACTGCTCAGATATGAACATGGAATAACCTCCAGCCAAAAGGAACTATATTTTATTTCTTTGCAGGTGTAACAATAAATCCCCATTACTTATAAAGAGGAGACAGAAATTCTTTTGATGTGGTATCGAGCACACTTAACAGATGCTCAACTGTACTTGTAAACAAAATACTTCCATACCAAATGCACAGACTGATCTTACAAAGAGCAAATCTTACCCAGTTAGAGAGGCAGAAAAAAGACTAGATACTCTAAAAACAGAGCAACCTTTCTTTTCAAAGAAAGATAAGTAGATACCACTAGACAACAAGCAGCCTTTCAATTCAACAACGAAGTCCATTTGCACCTTGAAGAAGAATTACAAAAAAGAGGAAGGGAAGAAGCCCAATGAGATCAAGATTTCTTGTTTCACCTGTTCTGTTTTATAAATTGCTGTAACTCAGCCTATTGGGAGTCTCAATCTCAAATGCTACTGGAAAGATCTCTTGCAGGAGCAAAGAAGTCTGTAGGACATGACACTTTTCTGACCACCACACTACACAGAGAGCACCAGATCAGCTTGGCATACAGTTGCCATTTCCTTACTGCAAGAACGTGCTTTTCCATGCCCCTTCAGTGTACATTCCCTAAGAAACCTGAAGAGAGGGAACTGGACAGTGGGAGGTAATCAGTCCATTCATAGTTGTTACACTCCTAGCACTGTACCAAAAAAAGCAAAGCTTTTGCTGAACAATTGCTCAGAATCCTTCAGTGCCTGTGTAGAGTCAGAACTATTGAAAAAAACTTTCTCCTGCTTTTTCCTTCAGTGACCTATCACTGGTTTTCCTTAAGCACAGTTTGACTCAATATGTACTTTTAAGCCTTTGCCATATCATCAGAAGAAACAAAACCAAAAGCTGCCAGCACCACCCCCTCCAGAATAAGGGTCTGATTTCCTGCATCTACTTGATATTTTGGCTGCTAAATAAGATCTAAATCTTGCATTGAGCACTGTACAGGCACAGACAGAAGTGGCCTAGTTAGGTGCTTAGTGTCAAAAATGAAAGAACTATAAGTGCTCAGAAGCCCTGAAAATGAGGACACTCATTCAGATGACTAAAATAGATGTAACTTTTTTTTTTTTCAAGCACACACAGCAGAAGGCAGCAAAGTATCAATTCTGTTTCCCTGCTTTTCATGTTATAGAGTAAGACCCAACACACTTCTTGGGATTTTAATACCAGATGCAACTTGACCTTCACTCATCTAGTCACTATTTCATAAAAATTTATTAATATATGCATCCAAGCTCATATAATCAAAAGTACTCATCTAGGATTATCAGTGTTTGCAGCAGGTGTTCCCCTTACAGCTACATTTATACTCAGTTATAGCTTGTTCAAAATGGCCCTTTGGATAAGTAAGGCTTTCTATGCTTGGCTTCAGGCCAAGTAAAATATTTTTGTTTGAAAAGTTTAAACCAAAAACCCCCAAACTTTTTCAGCTTTTGATAGAAAGGAGAAAATACTTCTAAAGTAAATAAAATCCATTTCCACAGAAAAAAGCATGACTACCTTTCTTCGGTGTTTTGATACCCCAGAGGTGGCTGAAAGCACAAAAGTCAAATACAACAGGCCTTAAATCCTCATTAAGGTCAGATTGCAAGGCCTTGGCTCTCAATCTGGGCATATACTCAAGTGTTCCAATTCTTCAGCGGGGCATTCTGACATGAGTAAGCCCTAAACACAGCTACAGGGCCCCACAGTCTGGCTGCTGGGGAAAAAGTATTATGTGATCTTGTGAATAATCCTCCTCCCACACACTACTTGTTTCACAACTATTTGACCGAGTGCTTCAAATCCCTGTTGGTACCTACAGGCCACATTGTTCGATCATGCTCACCACTACAGTGGAAACATCTTCTTCCTGCATTAAGTGACATCACTACTACCAGTCCCTTAGCCATTGATTTCTTCTCTTGTTCTTTCACAAGATTAGGAAATGCAGAACTGGGAGAAAGGTACATATATAAAGATGAGTGTTTTGGTCCAGAAAGAGTTAAAAGACAAAAAGTTAAAGCCACAGTCCTGTTGCTCAAATTTTGGGAAATGAAACAGAGTGGGAGGTGGCAAAAACAGTTGGGAGAAAAGGAAAGAGAGATAAAGGGGAGATCCTAGTCTGGAAAGGGAAGTGGGGATGAATGAGGAACACAGTTGCAGCCTTAGTTAAAAGAGAAAATACAAGCTGGGGTTCTACTATAGTCTCCAAAAGAATTTACTTCCAGTTTTGACAGACAATTGAGCACATAAGGAGTACTCAGAAAGCATTAAAATTTAAAAAAAAAAAAATAAAAAAATCAGGTTGATCTGACTTCTCAGGTTGGCACTCTACCACGTCCTTTGGAAAGATAACTAGAATTTATGTATTAATTCTCTTATTTTGTTCATTGAAAGTAGATTTCTATTTACAAGTACTCGCCAATGTAAAAATAAGCATTCTATGTTTATTGTTACCATTATTCCCAGTTCATCACAAGTGTCATAAAATGCATCTTGCTCGTATACTCCTCCTCCCCAAACCCGCAGCGCGTTCATGTTCGCGTCCGCTGCCGACTTCAAGAGTAGCCATAATCTGTCAAATACAAAAAGACAACTTATATAAGTTTTGTGAAACTTATCACTTAGGAGTGCAAACTAAGACTTGTAACTCCATTAGAAACCAGACTATTTTGATACCTTCCCAGCCTGCTTGTCTGGACAGAAGTCTCGAAAAGCAGTCTTTTGTGCAGAAAAAGCTACTCGGTCCTGTTAACACTTAAGAAATAAATGGAGTGACACGGGCAACTAAGTGCTTTTACAGAAGTATTGGCAAGATCAGATTTAGAAATACTATCTTTTATTAATCAGGTTGTTCTTTTCTCCTTAGATATTACCTGCTTTAAATACAAACAACTTGAATTCAAATACTGGTTTTAAGACAATCAGAAATTTACATTCTTTTGCCAAGTTCCACAGTGCATANCTCTGAATCTCATTTTAAGAGATTCAGGCTCCATTATTTTTTTCTTCAATCATTCTGGTAACTTTCAAATAGCATATGAATGCATGCTGCAGCATGTTGTCCTGGTTCCCCAACTACTCAGAGCAACGCTTAGTCCAAGTACAGCATGGCCCCTATCCCACCTGCATCTCTGGGTGCTATGTCACTGAAATCCAAGAAGCCTGGACCAGAAAGGGGGAAAAGCAGGGCAGCTTACTATGCACTTATGTCTACCCACATGAGATGGGTTAAGACACGGCAGTCTTAACTGCAATGAGTTCTGAGTATCAATGAATGTGTCCCAGGCAACAGGATCAGGCAGCCTAAGGATCATCCCCCAAAATACCCAAAGACCAGTAACCGCCACCTTCTCATCAATTACTTCACTTACATGCCTTGAAGATTGCTCAAATCTATTAATGTTAATTAAGCCCTAATTCTAAGACCTCCAACCCAAAGTTAGTGTCCTACCTTGAAGAGAGTTTTCCACTCACTAATTCCACCATTTGATAGAGAGCAGATAGAGAATTGGGAGGAGGAAAACATGATCCTTTTTCCTTAGAGGACATCAAGTGTGGCTTACCTGTCATAAGTCACTCTGTCCTGGAAAGAATCTGCTGGAATCCAGTTTGAGCCCTTAATGAAAATGGGTCGGCCATTGATTCTGAAGTAGAAACTCAGACCTGGTGAGCCAGGAATAGGCTCCTGGACAAGTTCTACTGTCCGAAAATAAGCCTGCGAAGACATGAAACTTAGACTTGCAGCAGACTAAATTAAATTAAAACAAAATAAAGAACATTATTACAAAAAGAGATTCAACTGAACACTAACAGCTTAGAATTTGTCAAGGAGTCAAAAGACACGGTCTCATCTCTAAATTCCTGCTTGATTAAAACACACTGTAATAGGGCTAAAAAGATTATTTCTGAAAAACATCTTCATTTCTTAAAGATACTGTCACACGAAGAGAGAAAGCATGCACAAATGAGTACATAAGTAAGAGACAGATGCATGCTTGCTGCAGAATTCAGTCAGAAGTCCAGCTGAGGACAAACAAGAGGAATGCAGCTGTTGCACTAGATCAGACACACTATTTAATTTTCTTCTTACAGAAGGAGATCGCAGCAGCTCAGCTGCAGGTCTTGTCCCTGAATTCTTAGCTTCAAGTTCATCCAGTAAAAGCAGAATCTTCTTCTTTTGCTGCCTTGAAAATGATACCTTTTTAATAGGTATAGCAAAGAGAAAGAGATAAGCATGCAAACACAAATACCCGTTTGGAAGTGAAGGGCCCTCTGCCCACTGTAGCTGTGCACGAACAGCATGATCAGCAATAAGGTTTCAGAGAGACCAGATTAGCTAAGTAACTGCTAATTCTGTGTATGGTGCTAAAGGTCATTCCAGCCTACAGCACATCTCAAGCAGAAGCCAAACTTTTACAGCTGCTCTTTCAGCCTAATATTTGGTATCATGTAATGCAGATGCTGAAACAAGAAAATATTTCTCCTTCATGCTGCAGGTGGAAGAAAACTTCAAGAAATCTTTTTGGACGTGTTTTGGGTCTTCAGTCAAAAGCCACAGTGTTGCTCTGAGGGGTATCCTGATTGTGCCGACATAAGCACAGTCGATGCCACAGACACGAGAGAGCAGTTAGTTGACTGCAATAATGCTTTGCACTGACCCTTTATTTTTAGGGGTGTCTTCCCCACCTGCCATGGGGCAGATGTGGAGCAGCTGCCACGTTAGGCTCCTGCACAAGTGCAAGATGTCACAGAAAACATCTATTTCAGGGATACTTTAGACTTCTTTTGCTCCTTACTTCTTCCAGTTCAACTTAGCTAGTCCAGAAAAGAAACTCTTTTTCTTTCTGATACTATTGCTCATTGTCACAGAGAGATAATTGGGAAATTAAACAAAGTGAAGGAAAGCTAATAGCAAGTTTCAGCCAACTCACACCAAGCAATGAGTTTGGGTCAGGAGGGCAGGAACCTCATTTTTTCTAGACTACCCTTAAGACTGCAACCACTACTCCCTCAGATGACTATTTGCTGTACCTTTTCAAAAGGTCAGGTTGTAGAGTACAGCCTGTTCTCTCTTTGCCACGAGCTACAGTCAAGACCAGCATCTGTCAGTATATCAGGCTAAAATTAACCTAATTGAGTGCAAGTAATATACCTGCCTGAGACAAAATGTAATTCTTTATTTTATACACCAGACAAGGCTGAAGTTTAAATGTGAAAATACTAATCCCACTGTGGAACTGTGTTTTTTAAACTTTCAGCTTATCAAAAATCATACAGATAGACAGAAATTTTTTTCCAGTGGCAAAGACGACATGTAAAAATCACTGATTATTTTTGCTTCCTCTTTGGTGCCTGTTAGTCAACTAGACAGCTACTAAATACCTGGGCAGAGACAGTGCACATGAGAAACCAAATGCATGAGTGGAGGCTGCCGATCACTGACCACAAACTAAACCCCTCCCCATTGTGGCAATGACAAAAACATAGAAACTGAATGAATACAAAAATGGGACTTGCCCCAAGCCCTGCAGTATTTTACAGCGTTGCCCCAGGGCTAAGCAACCCCCTACATTGAGCACTACAGTAGCAAAGAAATTCTGACCTTTCTCTGGTAAATTCAACTACTTGGAGAAAAGCTCATCAGTCTCCCGCGTAGCTCAATTTTTTGGCACAAATGGAATGGGATTTATAGATGGGGCTCCCAATGTATTTGGGAGGTCCTCTTAATAGATGTCATCAGGCATTGGGACTGCTGCAGTGTGCATTTGTAACAGAGTATTTATATGACTAACAGAAGTAATGTGATACCGCTTTATTCGTGCTCAAGTGGAACTCATGCAACTGGCCAAATCTGAGGCAGCCCCAGAGGCTGAAACACACAGCCAAGACCACCCAGACAGCAAGAGAGAAAGCTCCTCAGTCTCATCTCACATTCCCAGGACTTCAAGGTTCAGTGCCTTTGTGTGCCCACTCTACTGCTCTGCAGGGGCCCACCTGGTAATACAGGGTCTCTTCCTACAGTAGCTTCCTTCTGCCTTGTGGGTTAAAAGAAGGGCAAGAAGAGACAACTAGCATCTGGCACGCTTGGTTACATGCCTTTCTGGCTACTGAGACCACCTTGAAATCTGCCTGATGGACTTTGCTGTCTGAGGACTGAACATTTCTCCCAGTCTTGAGCACAGAGAAGAGGAGCTTTCTAGCCAGCACAGACCAATCAGCTGGGTCTGTGCACAATTAAGAAACAGATACCTGTCTTTTTAAGTCACATACAAAGGCCTTGTGCCCAGTTGAGTGACCTGTGGATCACATTTGGCATTCCCAGATTTAGCAGTAGAAAGAGTAATAGGGATGAAGATGCCTAGAGCTGAAATAAGATCACAGAAAGCCCCAGTGACCTAACAAATTAGAACACGGCATGAAAGCAGTGTGAAGGCTACAAAGCTAAAAGGAAAGACTTCTGGAAGTCATGCTAAAAGGGCCCTGGGGGGTAGGAATGATGTAGAGAGGAGAGAGAGACAGCTAGAGCTTAAGTTCTTCGAAGTACCAAAATAGCTTCATGAAATAAAACCCCTCTGCTTAGTGTTGAAGAAATAAGCATACAAAAAGATGGAGAAACAGAATCAAAAACCAAACAAATGCCTCATGAGGCAGTGAAAAAGGTAATATATTCCTTGATATAGGTGTAGCAAGAAGAAACCCAACTTATCAATAACAAAGAGAACCAGATATCCCCTCCCTCAAGAAAACAAATTCCATTCTGAGATAATTTCTGGCTATGACTTTGTTTCATGCTATCCTGAGAAACAAACTTTAAAACAAAGTATTCCAACAGATAAACAAAACCAAAACAAATCCTGTCCCATGTATTGGCTTTATTCCAGTTGGGGTTTCTGCTACTCTTAACAGAAGTGAATAGGTACTTCTCTCAGCCAAAGAGGATCCCAGCATAGCTGGGTAGAGCTCCCACAAGTACATACTGGGAGGCTACCCAGAACTTTTCCCAAAGCATTAATTAGTGCTTTAGAGACTACTCTAACATGTCAGAAAACAGTGAGTAGTTCAAGCTAAGGGTTGCTGAATATGCCGTAAGACCAAGCTGCATCATCTCACACACACAGTTCTCACCTGTCCACAGTTATACAGGTACTCATAGTGAGACAAAGCACTTGTGAAATGTCTCTCCCATTAGTTTTCTTTTTAAAAGTAGATGCGGGGGTGGCAAATGCATTCCACCTGAATACAGTACCAGGTGGACACCAGATCAGCTTTCGGGAACATTGATGCCTGATTATATCTCCTAAACTACTCAAAGTACTTAGTAAGCCATGTCAATGTTGTTATTCGGTTTTTCTGACACAAGAGCAAGTTGTGCTAGAACATTAAAAAACCCCTGCGTATGGAGCCTTTTTCCACTCGTGCAGCTTGGGACAGGGGGTGGGCAGTAGTGGTGATGGTGGTGTCGCGTGTGTACGTCTGCCTGTCAGAATCCAAGACAGAGCTTCACAGAAGACATGAAAGAAGACTCGACTTTACAGCTTGAATCTGCAAAAGCTCCATATGCTGGTTAATTTATAATGCCCACTATGTGGTGCATTTGCTTTGTTTCCCCTCTTTCCCCATAAGGGGAAAAATCATAAGGAGGCTTCTGATTATCTTTTGTAGACCATGAAGTCCCTATGATCATATGCTATTAGGGCTCTATGAAATATCCTGATGCAGCTACCCAAGTGAAATCACTTTATTTCCCTATCATTGTGAGTTTACACACAGTAACAACAGGATTTTCCATTTTACAGGCTTTATAGCTGTATTTCCTACAATCAATTTTTCCAAGCCTAATATGCCATATTTATTTGGCGTGTGGGTTTTTAATTATTTAAAAATTACACTGCTAATAATAGCAAAGAATTATTATTATGACCTCATAATCAAACCAAGGGCTAGCCCTATAAATACTAGGACTGCAGAGGCTACTGATTTTCATAGCATTTTTCACATGAACAGATGTTACAGCAAATAGCAGTTTTAGATGCCTGATGACCAGACTAGCTTTTAGTGAAGCAACACATAGCAAAAATACCTAATAAACACATACATTTACTTGGTTGTTCCCACATGTTGACAGCATAAGGAGCCTCATCTAATTTGTATGATTTTTTTTTTCCAATGGAAAACTGAAAATGACTTCTTCTAGGCTTCTTAATAAAAACCATCAGGTAATTATACAGCCAGTGTATTGCAGGAACATATGCAAATATTCCTGAATATTACTTGTATAGTCATAGGTAAGACTACCTCTTCTTAAACATGAAGCATGTCTACCACATTCTAATAAATTAATATATGTTGACGTTTTAGGAATGTCTATCCCACAACTTTTTTATAAAATAAATTCAGAAGAAAAATCTCAGTAATAAATTTTCACATAATCTACAAAGATCTGAAAGGGTTTTTTGGTACATGATACAAAAACAACAGCTTGATATACCAAGTTTAAAAGTGCCTTTTTTATAAAATAGAAGACTTGAGAAGTAAACAACTTCTTGTTTCTCAGCTTTCCAAATGTAAGCTATCTTCTAGTCTGAATACAAGTAAAGGCATCCGCACAAGCTAAAGCAACCAGAAAATAGGTAAACATACATCGCAACATTAACCCCCCTCATTTCTCATTAGTATTTTGACACACATTACAACCCAGCAAAACATTTAAGAGCTCTAGATATCTGCAATGCAGAGTAAATGTTCTAAGAATAACCAAGCTGGAGGGCTCACCTTGGAGAATTTCTCAATCTGATATCCTCCCTCCATGATGAAACTTGTTGTCATGTTGTATCCAGTTTGCTTTCCATGTCCATTTGGCCACCAAGCCTCCACTGCAGAGCTCTTGAATGTACAGGAGGAAAAAATCAGAACTACATGTATAAAAAGGCATAACATAGATCTAAAGGCTCAGGTCTCTCCCAGTTAATTACTGCTATTCTAATGAGTTTATATGCCTCAGCTGAGCCACGGTAACTGGGATATCTCCAGCTGCAGCAATAAGGTGAAATTATTTATTAAGAGAAGTGTGGTTTCTTCTACCTTCCCCAAGTCAAGGCTATCACTTCATCTTCTGTCCACAGCAGGCCATAAGCACACACTTAGCTGCTACCTCTCAGCTGAGGTACACTAACACAATGTTCCTCTAAAACTCAAACATCTGTGTCAGGAGCAGACGTTGTTTGCTAGCCTCTGTATCATACCCCTCCTCTCACTGACCCTTTTACTTCACATGCAACATTCAATACAGGTGATGCTTTTCAGTTGTGGCTTTTGTAATATGTGACTATACTGACTGCCTCACTTAGGCAAGCTTTTGAGTCAAATTGTAAGTTCCACTCTTTCTTTTATGTATTTCCTGCTTTTTCTCTGTGCTTCCTAATCACACCATTAGTACACTATAACTTTTACAAACATAAAAATAACTACCACTAGGATGACAGAATTATTTCATTGTCTCATTTTTCTAGTCACAGAGTAATATTTACATCTTCATTCCAGCAGCCTACTTTGGCTGTTCAACCCTATTGCCAACATTTGCCAGTTGAGCGCACAACACAAAAATCGTGGAAAGCGAGCAATAATGCATGCACCCACACAATGGAGGGATCAGCACTGAATAGAGTCATGCAAGGAGTGTCTCCATCTTTTCAAATAAAATGAGGCCAGAGAGCAGCCCAACAATATGTTTTGCTGTAGCCATACTTGGCCACAATCGTGAATGTACCTACCAACATTTCAGCCTCCCCGATACCCAATTATCATAACTGCTTGTGCAGAAGCACTAATCTCTGCGTTGCACGGATACAAATGGAAGCACAAAATCAGCATGTGCCTCAACAACAAGGGAGTGTTCGCTGCCTGGCACGGCTGGCGTGTCTCATTGGCCACTAATGATGTCATCCCCATGCTCACCATTAGCTGATAAGCAAAATGCTGTCATGTTAGCAACACAGTACTTTGTGTGGCAATTGCAGGAGGCCTGCTAGGCATCTGGGGTGATACGCACAACTCAAACACCTGCTGACATTGCAACATAATTTCCAATAAGCTCTCAACTAGAAATAAATTTCTGGTGAGGTCTCACTATTTAACATGCACCACACAAGCCTGCCGTACAGAGTAAGGGGTACTGAGTAAGGGCTCCGCTAGGCTCATCAATACACGAGAACACATTGCAGGGCTTCTTGTAAAAACAGCTGATGTGAATTTATGCAGCAAAGCCTTTTGTGTACAGAGAATAATAGAACACTGTTGCCTCTGCTCTGAAAGGAGTGCTTCCTCACAAACTTGCAGTCATACTCCACTAACAGATTTCTTCTGAAGTTGGGGCAATTAAATAAAAGAAAATAATTTTTTTTAAGTTTTACACTGCAATGTCTGTTTAATGTTATCCCTGAAAAGACTAAGCAGAGACTAATGACTGCTCTACATGAATCTGGGCATTTGTAAGTGCTCATGCGACTTGCATGTCAGATGACAACAGTAACAAAAATCATATGTTTGTATACTTTTATGCTTTCCTGACAAAATAAAATAAAGCACATAAGTATGCAAGTCACTGAGTGTATGCACTAGAACATAAATACTCTGCTTAACACATGCTTTTTCTCCACTCAAACTGAGAAGAAAACTTCTGAATACAGGCATAATGCATTCAAGCTGGGGAAACAAATGCAGAGTTATGCAGCAATAGAAAGAATCAGTGGAACCAGTAAAATAGCAAAAAGGTTTGAGGGGAAAACCTCAAATGTTATTAACTTCCAGAATTGTCAGAAGCCCCATTGCTCACCCACAAATCTAGCTGTGCTGTATGGCAGCGAAGGAGAGGACAGCTCCTGTTACGCTATTGGCGCCAGTGGAGAAAACCATCCGCTGCGGCTGCCACTGCACCTGCCAGGGCTCTTCCCCTGTCCATTGGCATGGGCCTGCCACTGTCAGGTTCAGTTCTGCACAGTCAGCTCTACTAGGGCCCAGCTCTCTGAGCAAGAAACCAGTTCACAATTCTTTTTGCCACACTGAGATCACTGATTCAAGACACGTACTTATTGGTCAACTAGAACACACACACTGATTTTCTTCATCTCTCAAGCCTATGTATCTTTTCTTAATTAAACCTGTGTGATAAAACTCAACAGTGTCTAAAAAAAACCTGCAAACAAAACAAATGCTACAGATGTTGGAAAATTAAGGCTGCCACCAGAGTTTCTCAACACCCTCTGAAGCTAAGCAGACCAATTCTTTCCTCTTCCATCACTGGAGTGTATACCAATTTCATAATTTTACAATTGAGTTCTCTCCTCATTAGACCATCCTTTACCTCTATAAAATCTCTCCTGAGTTTTGTCTATCCGAGAGACTACAAGCCACCATATAGAAGTACTACTCCACAGAATTTCCAGCAGCCTTACTATCAGACAAGTTCTTTACAGGGCTCTTCTGCTTTTATTTACCTGAAAGAATATCTGCTTAGAGGTGTGAGGAATGTTTCCTCTCTTTCCTTGGAGAACCATAAATTTGTCACAATCAGTCCAGTAAACAATAGAATGGGAGACAAGATACCTACTACAAGTTAGACGAAGTGACACAGGGTACCCAAAGGTTATCTACCTAAATAGTGCATTTAACAGTGGCCGGTGGTGATCTTTTTGTTTTGCAGGAAGGGAAAGATGTCAGCATCTTTTTGACACTGAACTACGTAGCCACATAGACATAATTTTTTACAGAGGAAAAGAGCTGTTCTCCTATATTGCACGGGGTACAGAACTGTTGCTAACATCATAAACACAGGAAGGAAGGCGAGGGAGGCCTAAGAATGGCAACGTAGGCAGAAAGACATACTGGAAACCAGGGGAAATATTTTGCAGTTGGCTAGGGTTCCACACACACACCCTTACCTTGTTGATGTTTACAAGCAGCACAATGCTGCCTTCTCCAGGTTGAAGCTTCACACTGAATGTCTGCTCTGTTTTCAGTTTGGGAATGTTCACAGTCACAAGACCTGCAATTGGCTTGGAGCTGACTACATCAAAAATAGACTCGATTTCAAGATTCCACTGCTGAACACTCTTTTCTAAGTGCAGGAGAAGAAAACAATGGAATGCAAGGGAATTTAGGAACCATATTAATATACCTATTAGTTAACTCAATCTCTCATCAAAGAAACAATTCAAACACCTTAGATTACATTTAACAATTTTCAGTCTGTGTTTGAACCAGACCTACAAGGTTAATCTTTTTAGTGAATTTGATATCTGTTTACATTTGCTGGGTCAGAAGAGAACTATGCAATGTGATTTATGTTTTATAACTTTTTTTTTTTCATTCAAAAGCCATCCAGGTTTTTTTCAGAGTTCTGTACAACAGTGAGAGACCATGATTCCAGTCACTTCATTAGGAAGTATTTTTTTCCAACCAACTCCCATAGACATTATAGTTGCTTTTAGTCAGCACTTGTATGAACATGGTACTCTTTGGGAAAGATTGTAATCACAAGGCAGTACAATCACTTTTGTCGATGAAACAAAAACAGTGTTAACAGAAAACGAGCTGAATTCATCCCAGAGTCACTAGACAAAATGAATGGAGTTATGCTGGGGATGAATTGGGCCCATTGTGACTAGACTTGACAGGCTGTATCTTTATATCCTTTCTGCCACCAAAGTGTGGTGGAGGAAACAAGTTAATGACTTCCCAGAGATCTCTCTACAGCTACCTCAGATGGTCCTCCTCTTTTCAGAACTTACAGAATAAGGCAAGCCAGGGTCAAGGGTACTCAAGAATAATGTGCAAATTTCCCACTAACTTCTGCAATTAAATTACCTAGCTACAAACATAGCCTGGCTAATCCTATACTTCAAATGTTACAGAAGGACATCTAAGCAAAAGCAAATATAACAGAAAACAAGGAAAACTAGAACTAAGATACATTTTGTATACACAAACTACTAATTATGTACTTTCTCTTTTTGTGTATATATGCATGCTTGCCTTCCTACAAGACACAAAGAGAGGTCCCCCAAAAAGCACAGAATTACATTCAGCCCTGGTGTTATTTTCACTGTCTTTTACAGAACGAAGAGCAATGAATGTGTTCCCTGAGTAATTCTGGATGTGATAGAAACTTGAGAAGACCAATTTTCAGAAATGTTGAAGGGGTTAAAAAAAACCCATCCACCCCACCCCACAAGAGTCAGACCTTATGGTGCATTTCCCCTCCCCTACAAGGGCAAACAGAAATTCCAGCCCACTCTTAACTGCATGAATGGTGGTGTCTAGGCACAGAAATCAAAACCACAGAATCTTTTGCAGAGTCAGTGGTCAAAAGGCTACGGCACCAAAACTGGTGAGCAATATAACTGCACAGGCAGCTTAAATTCAAGTTGTTAATTTATTTTTCACATGTTAGTGTGTTTGAATACTCATAAGCACTGGCCCTGTTTTCAAACCACTCTGCTGAATGAAAGGTTTGCTCACTCCACTTATCCAGGGAGCAACACTTTACCTACCAGAAGGTGGAGTTGTGGGAATGTGGGAGGGACCAGAAGAGATTTTTTACTGTAACTAAATTTTAGAGAGCACAGTCTGTGCTGGGGCTTTCCATGGAAATTCCAGTCACGTTAATTCTAGCTAAGACCTGTAGCTATTTCAGGAAGCTTTAAAAGCAGCCAGGGAGTGACGTCTTCCTCTTTTATTCATACACAACTCTATTCCCAAGGGCTGAAATTCAACCCAGTGCAGAGGACTCACATGCTAGCCTTTACTCCACTGAAGACTGGGCTCAACAGGCAGTGAAAGCAAGCGTGCGGGTGGGTGGTCTACAATGGGGCATACGACCGTTTACAGAAAGTTTCAACAGAAAATTAACTACTTTTGCTCTGCTGCAATGATCTTCAGGACAAAGGAGAAGAAAATCAAAGCCCATGTCAAGGGAAGAAACCGGTTCGGTAAGTTAGGGAACAAGAATGCAGGAGGCTATCCTCTCAAATTGCAGCCTTAACAAATTATCCTTACATAGCATGACTGCTTTTCTCTCTCAGACTTCTCGTTGTCCTGAAAACTCAGCGCTCTTGAAACTCTGCTCACTGTGTCTTCCAAACACAAAACTAAATTCCCATAGCAGCTTTGCCTTTGTTTTAAAGGGAGGTGAGACAAAAGCGAGAGATTTCTTGGGAGTCTTGGTGAAAACACATGCAAATAAAAAAAGGCACTTTAACCCCAGCTATACTACATATATTTCTGCAGTTATTTGGAATCTTCAAGCAAAAAAATATTCTGAATTGCAACATTTTTAAACACTATTGTTTGTACTGAAGTACTGTTTCAAAACCTAAAAGAGGTGTACTGTGGTAAAAGCTATATGCAGAGTCATAATGAAACAATAGAAGCTTTCCTAAACAGACAGTTAACTGAGCTCAGTGATCACAGAATCACAGAATGATAAAATGGTTTGTATTCCAAAGGTGAAACAACAGTAAAAAGTAGTAACACAACTTACCAAAGAAAGAAGTCAGAGAAAAGTAAATCAGGTGATAATGGTTATAGGCCTCAACCCTAACATCTTTCCAGATTCCTTGAGTGGGAAAAGAAGGGCCCCAATCCCAACTAAATGAACACTGCTCCTGGAATACAGAATGACTATGTTACAATTACCTACTTTTCACACAGACATTGATGCAGTGCCAGAAATAAAAATTATTTGCTATCTAGAAATAAAATATTGCCATGTACTGAAAGAATTTTTCCAATTTTCATAAATGCAGAAGAGCCTATAGTATTTTTTCCTCTTACTTCTTGACCAGAACTCTGCTGTTGTTACCTATATTATAGAAAAAATGTATGAAACATCCATGTACAGCAAAATTTTATATTAAAACACCACCTAGTCCACCACTTAAAAAAAAAAACCAACCCCAACAAATAGTACAGATCAATAAACCAAGCCAACTGGCTACTCTCATTTCAGCTCTGAATTAACTCAGTTGGTAATGTCAGTATTTAATTGTATACCTAAAAAAGACAAATTAGTAAAAAACTGTTGGTTACAAATGTTAAAGTATCCTGGTAACTGATGGTTACAAATGTTAAGAACAATATCAAATTAAAAATTGTTGGTGTATCTGAAATACTTTATCCCCTATTTTTGGCTCTAACACCACAGACAAGTGTAAGGAAAGAGATGTGTATGTCTGGTGCATATGAGTAGTTCAGTCATGTTCACTGTTTCTCCCCTTTTTATGGTTCTCATACAAAACCAAATGGAACAAAAAGGTGGGAGAAACAGCTTAGTTCTGATTCTAACATCAGAATAACTGTCAGAAATGCTGGTCAGGGAGAGAAATACCTACACTACTTTCCATTTAGCTGTTCTCAAACCTGGTCAGACCTCTACTTAACAAATCCCTTGAAGACATCTATTCAGCTGTCCTCCAAGCTTCACACAGCCCCAGCCCCCAAAGCAAATACAATAGATCTCCTTAAAGTCCTGTACAGTGACCTACAGTTCTAAATTTAGAGACTAATAACTTACAGCCGAGGCATACTAATTTTGGCAAACCACATTGCACAAAGTCTGGCCGATCCCTTGCATTGCTGGAGTCAGCCTGCCTGCCTATCAAGTTGCGAAAGAGCCTTCCAGGAAGCAGGCACTGTACCTATTTCAAGTGTAAAAACAGGGACAACACATTCTTAGAAAACAAGTCAGATTGAAAGTAATTTTCCCTTTATAAAAAATAAACAAATGAATCACTGACAGATTATCTCACTAGTAATACTGCAGAGACAGCTATCAGAAATAGTAAGAACAGTTCGCTTGTATCACTGAAGCACACTATGAGGGAAAGGCTGCGTTTTGCCACACATCCCTTTTAAGATCTCCATACGCTCACTGAGCTCAATACTGAGCCTCAAATGTGTAAACAGCTGGCCGTTACTTTAAGATGGTAAGCAGCCAACGCAGTCAGCTTACTTTAGCAATGTCCTGGTATGTTTGTTTACTTTTAAATGCGACATTGCTGCTGTTGCCATATACTTGGAACTAAAAATGTTTCTGGAAATGTCTGGAGCAGCTTCCAAGATCAGTCAAACAACTCCTTTGAGGAAAAGCACTAGGGTACTTTCTTCAAATTTAAAGGCATAGTTTAGGACAGCATGAAACTATTTCTGGCCAGTCTGTAAGTAAGACTGCAACTGCTACAACTGTTTAAGCACCTTCTTTTCAAGCTCCTCCCCGCACTGATTTCTAAGAAACACAGTGGACCCAGAAGAATTAGCCAACTTTCTAAAAGGTAGTGAAAATAAAAGTAGCAGCAACTCGTAATAAAGACAACATCTTAATCCTGAAGGATCTTTCCAGAACATGCAGCCCATCTTGGTATTAACAAATTTTTAGGAAAATCACATCCAGGTTTCTAGTAATTTTTTTTGAGGAGGCTCTAAAAGGACTTTGCAAAATAGATGAAAAATAATTAATAAGAAATTGAGACAAACATGCAAAAAACACTATGAAAGAGAAATTTCAAGATAAGATCACTTAGCCATTGTGTCTAGCTGCTGCAAACCAATCAGACACGTGAGATGTTACTTAAATGATAGTTTGCCGTGAGTAAATTTTAACAGTAATGAAGCCACATCTTAAATCTGAGTTTCTAAGCTTTACTCATTGTATATTTCATTGTTGTTTTCACTGAATTTGTACTTACAAGTCACATTTCACAACACCATAATAAGATGAGAACGGGTCCTCTGTTAGGTAACACTTCTCGGGACATGCCAGAGCTGCCCAGTATAAATAGCACAGCACATGAGCAATAGCAAGCACTCACAAAGCTGCTTGGCTGAGAATTTTACGGCCTTGGCAATATACACTGGTATTTGCAACAGTGAGCACTGTTGCCAGCATACAACCTAACCAGCAGATCAAAATGTAATGATTACACATTTCCCAATGCTATCCTGCCCTCTTAGCAGAAAGTATCCTTGCTGACTCCTTGATGAAAACAGCCCTTTAAAACATTCCTTTCACCTGGGTATGAAGGCTGACCTTCTTATGCTTCTTGTATTATTGAGATGCTAGATTACAGGTTTCGGGGGGGAGGGGGCAGGAGAAGGAAGCTGCAATGAAAATATGCCCTACTTTTAAAATGACATTGCAGGTTCAGAATACATCCGTAAGGAGAACACATGGTACATTCCTCTTTCCAAGCCTGAATTCAGAGATGGACAGTTCTGCCCCTACCTTTCTGATGAAATTAGCATGGCACTCTCCTTTCTGCACAGGTGGAGGGCATGCTGGGGGGATGCTGTATGCTTTGTGACATCTGCTCTGCTCTGCTGCATATGAAATGGCTGATAAGAAACGGACTTCGACAAAATTGACCTCCTTGATCACGCTGGTAATATCAAAGCTCTAGGTCAAGAAAATAGAAGAAAATCATTACAGCACTGACACTTATTTAAGAGATTCATAATCACCGTTACATTGGGATTTTAATACCATACATGTATTATTCAAAGTCATTTGAACTACAGTCTCAACATTTTGAAGGCAAAGCTACTTTAAGGTGAAAAAATATACACAGTAACATTCTAGCTAGAAGGGGATGTTTCTGGACACTTTCTTTGTACTTGGTCCCCCTTCCAGGATACAGCATTCTGCTTGTGCACAGAAGTGCCTGAAGATTAAGGATAGTAAAAGAATCTTTACCCTCCTTCCTCACTCCAAGCTCATCTGCATCTTTAAAAAGACACCTTGTTTCAACTCAGAAAGCTGGTCTATACAGGAGTCCCTCCAACTCACGCTGCGCTGCCAGCTTATCTACCACATAGCACTGAGCTGCCTTTTGCATGAATGTTGCAAAGCTGTTCTTTCACACCACCTGCACTCTCATACCCAAAATGTACAGACAGACATTCTATGCCAGCATCAAATGAAGTATTTGGCGGCTTCCTCACTGGGTCACAAAATCCCCTTCGCTGTGCTGGATAGGATAAATGTTTGGTTTCAGAATTACCCTGTGCTATCAAGATAATATACTTCCAATGGCTAACACCCGTTTCTTCAGTGTTCATTTGTGACAAGGCAAGTCTCAGCAATTTTGTCCAACTTGAGAGCAGCCCAGCTAGCATCACTTATGTCTGTAGCATACAGAAGAAAATTACAAGGCAAATAGTGTCCCATACAGAGCCTCCACAGAGTCCTTCCTGCAGACAGAGTTGTTATATGGAACAGGTGAACAAAGCAGAAGTCTGGGTCACAGTAATCCTAGACTAATTCTAATACAGTTCGCTCTGTTTTTTCAAGAACTGTTGTAATCTGAGACAGAATGAAGTTGCAAAAATAAGGGCAAAATAATATCACTTCCCAATTCTACATAGCCTGTTACAGGGCAATCCTTTAGATACTCTCCAAATAGTAAATAATTACAATTTCATAAAAACTCTGTAACATTTCTTATTTCACAGATGGTAGAACTAAGTCACAAACTAAGTGATTTGTCCCAGACCACACAGACCCAGGTGGCAGAATCCAGCTCTCAGTCTCAGGCCAGTATCTTTGCAACAAACCAGCCAGAATGGTAAACGCTGAGATATGAAGACACCAGATTTCCTTTGTAACTCAGTTATTCTGCTAAGATTCTTCCTTTAACTTCTCCTTTTTTGATTCTTTTAAGAGAAAAGCAGTAGGCTAGTACCCAGAATAATTTTGTATTTTAAAGCTATAAAATTAGTTTGAATGTTTTTGCCACTCATAAGATCATTCTATGATGAGTACTCTCATGCTGACATAGGCTAAGCTCAAAAGCACAAGACAATGTTATAAAAATTAAATATTAATTTTAAATAGGTATTTTAATAGTAATATTAAACATTAATATTAAACATCAGGTCCCATATATATAAAAATAAAAAGCATGGAAACACAAAAGCTTTTCAACATGTGCATTTTCATTACAGTCTTCACATGTAAACCATTCTAATACCAATTAGTAAGCAGATTTACAGATAATATAACAGATTTAAGCTGACGTTTTATTGGAGCTGTGACAGATCCCAAGAACCAAGACTTATTAGCTGAACTGATCCTCTTGCATGGGTCCACTTATTTAGAGCAAGGCACGTTCACCTCTAAATCTGACCCTCTGGCTACTGAAAAGGTAAGTACACTTCTCTTTCTAACAGTTATCTGATTACACATGCAGTCGTCTGGTCAACACTTTCTGCATCCAAGCACCTATTTTTATGTATACTTGAATGCACTGAAAGTGCTCAGCACAAAAGGACTTTGAAGGAAAAATAGAAGCACCTTCAGAAATCAACACATTACTTACGTATCTGTTGAACATGTTGTCTGTTCTCCCAAGAGTGATATTGTTGATCAGGATCTGTGCTACTGTATCTACTCCCTCGAAAACCAAATTCACTTTCTGCCACTTTCTACAGAACACAATATACACATGAAAAACTGTTAGAATACCTAGAGTAAACAACATGCAGGAGACAGACAATACAAAAATGTGCATCACCATTATCTTTAGCAGCAGTTGCCTCAACTACCTCCAAAAATGTTTGACTTAGTGTGGCTATATTTTATCTTTATGACAGCTGAAGTGGCTCAAGTCTGCAACACAGCTTGTTCACAATCCCACCAAGTATCAGATGGACTCGCTTCCAATTAGCTTAAGTATTACCCTCCCTCAGTTGGCAATTCCTAAGTAACTTTTATCAATTAAAAAACGTAGGAAAAAACAACTATTGAAGTGTTCCTTAGCCACAGTGTTTCAGCTGCACATGAATGCCTTTTTTTATTAGATACAAAAGAATTAAGCAGATTTTGAGCTGATGGACTAGCTCACAATGCTACATGAAAAACAGTACAGAACTGTATTGTCTTTACTGCATACCTGACATGAAAAGGAGTTCTGAATGTCCTGCTGTAAGTCCAGTTATCCAGTGAGATCCATCTGAACATCACATCATTAAATCTATAGTAAGGATCCTAATAACAGACCAACAAAAAGACAATTATAAGATGTATTTAGTAATTGTGTTACTATGTGAAATGCATCATAACATCCATGAGATGACCACTTCTTATTCCAGTCTGCAAAATCTGCCTTATTTAGTTATTCCTGATATTCCTTTTCACCTTTTAAGTAATATATGAAAACAAAGCTTTGGTAATATTACACTTTACTTATATAGGTCAAAACCTGTCAGCTACAATCATTCATACTCAAACTAGAGGGAGCAGGATTTGTTTTTACATAAGTAATGGGCTGGAAATTAAAAAAAAATCAAGACAGTTCATGACTTTATGAGAGGAACATAAGTATGATCACCCTCATAATGATGGAGAAAGTAAGACTAATAGGATTTTAAAAGGCAAAGGAACAGCATTTTAGGCCTCTAGGGACAGCAGTGAAGAAATCTCTGTGAATACTCCAGTTGTTTCTTGTCAACTAGGCTTGATGTGTAAGGCTGAATGAAATCATTTTATTTGGAAAAAGGGAGAAAGAGAAGCAACACAATTTTGTTTGTTGCATAAAATTGAATTACTACTTTTGAGAATTATGCTCTATTTATGCTGAATGCATTCTTTTCCCTTTAGTCACACTAGCCAGGAAGAATAAGAGGCACAGTTGGACTCAGCTATGTCCTCAACCTTTTTGGCTTCATGCTGCATCTATTACATTATGGTGGGTCACTGTGTTCCTCACCTAGGTGGAAGTAATCAGTTACATGAAGCTGACAGTGCATTGTCTTGCAGCTCGTTCAAAGGCAGAAGAAAGGTACAGTGTTACATCTCCATGTCAGACAGTTTGGAGTGCAGGTATCCAGGTCTGTGAGAGACAGCTTAGTTCCATCCTCTTCAGTAGCTGCACAGCTGAATTGCTGTCCCAAAACAAAGACCAATCTCTTCTGGACTACATGGCTCAAACCCAGATAAGAGACAGTGTAGCTGCATTAAGTTTTCCTCTGATATGAGTGTTCTACAGTACCAGCACAGCTCACTACCCACCCTGAATATCCAGGTTCACACTGAAGAAAATTTAGGCTTTTTTCCTTCTTACTGAAACTAAGTTTTTCTCCCCATTTCAGGAGTCAGTATAGGCAGTAACGACACTTCTGGATTTGAATTCTCCTGAAAAATATTGTTTGATATCTCATTTCTTTTACAACTAGGAGGATCAGGCTCTGTTATATAAACAACAAACTGATTTACATAGCAGAGCAAAATCATAAAATCTAAGTGACTGTCCTCAGCAGCATATCTCACCTGGAGTCCCATAGCAATATAAGCATCATTCCTTGAGTCCACACACAGGGAAAGTTTTCACTTTGTCTCTACACACTATGGTCTATCAGATTTCTTATTACACGTGAGTAAGAGTTAAGAAGGGATAGTCTTGTGACCTCAGTAAAACTGTGACTGCTGGCTGTATTGGTAATACAGTGTATTCACTAAAAGTTAAATCATTGTGAGCTCACTGGAACAATTACTCAATTTAAAGATATCCATACCATTACCTGTATACGCAAAATGTTTTGGTGAATATATTTCAGACTTGCATTAAGATGCAAATTTTAAGGCTAATACATGCATAATAATATGCAAAATTTAGATTCATAGAAGAAACTCCATTAAGATTAATGTATTGAGACAATGAAAGGCAAGCATCAAATGGCAAGAGACCATGAAAACCCACAGTATGTCCTTAAAAAGCACATTTGTAACAACTGTCCTACTTTAACATTCTATACTATTTTATTTTTAGGTTATGCTTTAGGAAATTTGCATGTTTAATTTCATTGTCACTTATATGTGTAAAATATTTAACAAAAGGCGTAAGACACAGATTGTAAATGTACTATCAACAGCGGACTGTAAAGCCAAATCCAATTTGGTTAGTGGTCAAACAATTGACATCAGAGCCTCATCAAAGACCAAGACCCTGCATAACAGAAACCGGCGCTGTTTTCCCCACAAAAGCATGGATACTGAGATGTTAATGAAGAAAGACCTGATGCCTGGAGAACACAAAATTGGCTGCCTAGCAGCAGAGAGAAACGTAGGAATGCTTCATCAGAGGCAGAAATTACATCATCAGATGGGTTCTTACAGCAGTTTACAAACAGAGCTGCTGCTTTAAATCTCCTCAGAGCATCTGCAGACCTTTTTTCCTGAAGGGGCTTTCTTCTTCTGTAAGGAAGGCTAAAGCCTTCAAACTTCAAGAAATGCACTAACTGCTAAAATATGTGTCATAGCAGGTGCTAATCAATCCCTTCTGACTGGCACAAATACTGTTTCTTCCTCACAGGTATCCACATTTTAGAAGGAAAGCTCCTAGTTCTGTGTACCTCTATATGAACTTAACTACTTGGTGATATCATTGCTACATAACTAGTAAAACTGCATATATATCACACAGAGAAGTTGTTAATGTTAATACTGGTTAGTCATTTTAAGTCACTGAATCATGACAAATGCTGCTTGTTGTAAAATCAGTCATGTGGTAATGTTCAAGCAATGCTTTTCAGGCAGTTCACGGAATCACAGAATCACAAGGTTGGAGAAGACCTTTGAGATCGAGTCCAACCGTACCTGTCCTCTGCTACACCATATCCCTGAGCACTTCATCTACCCATCTTTTAAATACACCCAGGGTCGGTGACTCAACCGGCCCCTGGGCAGCCTGCTCCAGTGCTCAATAACCCTTTTGGTGAAGAATTTTTTCCTAATGTCTAACCTAAACTTGCCCTGGAGCAGCTTGAGTCCGTTTCCCCTCGTCCTATCACCTGTCACTTGCAAACCTTGCTCTCAAGGTTGACAAAAATGCATGAGCAGAAGAAAGTCCTCTAAGAGGGAAATTTACTTCTCCAATACACTTGCAAGATTATGGACTTTTTCATTATTAAATGCAACTGGTTTGAGTGCTGAAAGATATACCTATAGAAGTCAAATTGTTTGGATTTATCTGAAACAGCATTTCATCCCACATTCAATCAGCTCACGTTAAAATCACAGGTTTATTTCAGAAAACTGGATGGAAAAGAAAAATTAAAACTCATCAGGGTACTGGGAGAATTTGAAATGTAGTAGGAAATAGACTGCACATGTATTAAATGTACTTCACATTCATTAGCTCAACCTGTTCCTGGAAGCAAGATACAGAGGGGTGGAGTCAGCTACAGCTATTTATAGATCCCACGAACATGACAGCCTTGCATTTTCCTGCTTCCTGTAATTTGGAGAAAAAATCTGAACCACTCAAGCTGCCTGCCTGTTTGTTCTCTGCTCCCAACTTCAATGCTGTAAGCCAGCAGCAAATCGCCTGCTAAGATGAGGTAAAAAGCCTTGCTACAGAGCATCAAAAGAAAGCAATTTCCAGTTCAGGTAACAGGACATCTGCAGAACTTCAAAACCACCAGGAGCGCTACAGTGGAGGCACTGTGAAACTAGATGGAAACTCCTCCTTACAGTGATTTCAAGGGGATGTTAAAAAGCTACAGTCATATAAGCTAAGAGCTTCTTCTTCTCCTGTTAGGCAGGAAATGGATGACACAGGAACGCCTCAGAAGTGAGGCTCAAAGCCCAAGTGAGCGAGTTGTGCCAGGCACACTCCGGCCCTGCACAACCAGGAGTCCAGGGGAGCAGGACACAGACACCTTCAGGACACTGGGCAGTCAGTTGGATCAGGGTGGAAGATCAGCATGTTATGAAATGTAAGAAGGAGAACACAAACCAGATTCCTTTGCCTTATCCTACTTTTATTATGATCTAATTTGAAACAGCCTTGCATGCTTTTCTGTCATAAATCAACTCTGCTGATATTTTAGAACACACACCATGAGAAAATCCTGCTGAAGTAACAGATTACCAAAAAAAAACTTACCAGTGATGTTTCATGATTTGCAGTTTAATGATTTTGCTGTTAGCAGCTTCAGACTGGAAGCTAAATATTTAAGATACTTATCTATATCCACACACTCCTTGGCGTCTCAAGTAGTAGCAGTCAGGACAATTACACAATTTTCAGCAAGCCCAGTTTCACATAGTTACAGCTCAAAGTCAGGCTGAACTAACAGTAGTGAGGGATGGTTCGTATTCTTGGAACATGAGTTTTGGAAGTTCTTCCTAAAGTGATTAATTTTCAGTAGTTACTCTAACGAAGCAGTAAACAATGTAACCTGCTCAAGATGTGTTACAGCTGAACACTAAGCCAGATACTACAAGAGTTAATTAACAAAATATTAACATCCATTGCTTAATACTCTTTGAATACTCTATTGCATTTAAAAGGCTACTATAATTTTATCTACTTCAATTTTACAAGGTTTTGAAAGATAAGCTTGAGTACCCTTTAAAATTCATCCTAAATTTCACTAGAGCTTTTGAACACTTCCACATATATTCACAGAACTCAACAGAGCACATCTGTTTTAATGGAAAATTATATATTTATATTACTCACCTATTTCATCAACCAATGTTATTTAAGCCATTAGAACCATATGATATCAAATCCAATTGTTACCTGGCTTGCTCTGAAAAATCTAAGTTATGTTGAAGTCTCAGAAAATACACACAGTACACTTTTATACAAATGCAAAAAAAGCTACAAAAAATACACACTACTTCACAGACCTGCCGAAATATCACTTGAGTTATGTATGGTTCTGTCTCTTCTAATATATTTTAATATCTAAGTATGACCAAGACTGCTGTAATTTTCTGTGTCAAGTACATGCCCTTGTTGTTTAAGAGGGCAGGAACTGCAGTGTTATCCAGTCCCTACATTAGCATCACAGTTGCAGAACCCCCCATAATAGTCTTTACAAATCAAAGCTGTCATTTGTGACAGCTAATAAGACAAAACAGCTTTTTACGAATGCAAACGGCTGGCAGATGAGAAAATCCAGCTACAATAGCCATATTCATCAGAACTGAAATTTTATAGGAGTCACCTGCCAGCAGAAATGGCATCATGCAGTACTTGGACAGTACATGCTTGAGGACAACTATTTCCAGCACAAAGATGTAACGCACAAGTTACCTGCTGATATATCTTGTTTATCAGAACTGTGCCTGAAAGAAAATACTACACTGATGGTAGTTAAAAACTAAATATTCAGGCAAAATGGTTTCTGCAAATCTTCTTTTTCCAGAGATGTAGGGTTAGTGATGGATTCACCGCAAGTTTGAAACACGTCTGCACTTACACCTGAGCTTTGTACTAACTTTAGTCAAGTAATTATTTCCCCCTGTTTATTTGTTTTTCTCATGACTGTTTAACATTTTGCATGTAAAAAGTAGTAAGAGCTATGGAGTCCTAATGAAATGCTATTAAACCAACGCAACTGAACACACACACTGACGCTATCGCCTGCCCTTAGAGCTTTTATCATGGTTAATCCAGCATTTGAACTCCATTTGTTGAACACAGAAGAAAATAATACAACAGGAAACTCAGAAGTCTCTTCCCCACGCGCATTTTCTACGACACATACATTTGGTGCATTCAGAAAGATGTCTTCATCCAGTGTGTATTTTATAAGTCAAAGAGTAAAGACATCTCTAGAATGAATGCTAAGAGGATGCAG
Source organism: Zapornia atra (assembly GCA_013400835.1). Taxonomy (NCBI): domain Eukaryota; kingdom Metazoa; phylum Chordata; class Aves; order Gruiformes; family Rallidae; genus Zapornia; species Zapornia atra. The sequence continues at coordinate 126,146 of VZTU01032526.1, forward strand.
AGAGGTAAGTAATGAACCCTCAGAAAGATATCAAATGTATGGCCTGCACCGCAGATTAAAGTAAGGCTACAGACATGCAATCAGCTAGAGCATCCCTGGGCAAAAGCAGTTTCTACACCGACCTAAATCTGAAATGAACCACACCACATCTTGCAATGTAAACCACATTTTTCAGTCTTGATATTCAGCAACTTATTCTTGCTGCCCCCTTTCCCCTTATTTGTGAGATGCCCACTAAGCTACACGGTTGGAGTAGGCCCTCCCGAATTTTGTTTTAAATTTCTGTTTTGGGTGCAAATCCATGAAAAATTCCCAAAGCTACAGAAGCAAAGGATGCAGTGCTATCTGTCATTTGCAAATCACACAGAAAAACAGTGCAGAGATTTCACTAGATCGCTGAATATATGGATCTTGCTATTCAGAATAATTTACTTCCCACCAGCTTTGTTCTCCTGTTTCCTAGTACAGCTTTTCAGACCAATCTTTGCCTTTGATTACAAGCAGTGAGCTGTTCTAAGGACACTTTCAGTGGGGTGAATAAAAATTCCACACTCCATGGCAAAGAGCAAGAGAACCAAATGAAACAATACCAAGGCTTTTGCATTTAGGCAACTATAATAAAACTCCTAATTCTACACTTGACACAACCCCAAAAAGGGCTGATTATCAGAGATAAAGGGCACTGAAGAAGTGGAGCCACCAGCGCTCTGTTCCTCTCAGGCTGCATACATGCTTTTGTATAAATAAGAATATAGGAACATGATTTTAGGCAGCTGCATTTGAAAACATTTGGTCGTAAGTATTTTCACCACAATGAAGAAACCTCAGGACAAACAGCTGAGCCACGCTTTGCAGCATGGAGCCACCCGTTGCAATAACAAATTATGTCACTGCCTCCAAACTGCCCAGGTTTACTGCTTTGCAGAATGCTACAACTACAGTGGCAGGGATTGATTACATCTAACATTATCTTTGATAGATCTGAAATCTGCTAATGCTGCTCCTGTATTTTGGCATGCTCTCCATTGTATCTTTTAAACAAAAATGTGATTTCAAAACCATTTTGTTATCCTACTGCAAATATGCTTCTGCCTGCAAACTGGGCTTTGCTAAACCAAGAATGAGTTTCAATTGATTTTGTTATACATGTACACACCTATACAGAGAAACAAGTTAGCTTGGAACTAGCCCAACACTTCTGGGTCCAGTCCAGAGGTCAAGCAATCACACTAGTGAAGTATTTTGGTTAAGTCAGCTCTGGAGCACAGCATACTAATTCTAACACCACCAATTTAGCAACAGTTTCCAGACTACAGCAGGTTCATACCCGGCCATATCAGCACGTGTTTGTAGCGAGTTCATACTTGTGTTTACGTAAACATGTTCTAAAGTGTCCACAACCAAGCATCATCGATTTAATTAGCCAAGCACCCATCTACCTATTAGCAAGACCCGTGCTGCTGGCCAGCAGGCTGACTAGGCATTCATGCCTTTGTGTGCTTGGGATTTTGCCCAGGCACATGAGAGTTCATGATCGCAGCCTCATTTCCAAATACCATACTGCTGCTTAAAATGACTAAAATTACAAGTCAGACTACAGCAATGCAGCTAAATTAGCAATCACATTTTCTCACTTCATAAGAGTACTTAATGTGAGTAGTTAAACGGGAGTCTTTCATTACGTCATTATCCTGCCTGAGTCAGTGCACTGGTCACAGTTTCTCCTGACTGATTATTCACACTTCTTGTAACACCACCTCCCAGCACAGGCAAACATCAGGGACATTCAGCTTATTTTACACAACTTTGCACAGGGAAACTGGCAGAGTTCTCTTCACTGATGCTCCATATATAGTCTACCTGCCCACTGCAGTTTTTACAACTTTGGAAAAACCACTTTAAAACCTTAACTGCGTATGTTCAAAATGTCACATCACTTAACACAGATGTTGAAACAGACTCCCATGGCTCAATTTATCCCTTCATAGTGGATTTACTTTTCCAATGTGGACTGCTTCTTTTATCTGGCAATAACACTCTTTGGAATCTATTATTAGCACTGGGATTCCCAACCTATGCCAACACAGAATAATGCTAAAATTATCCTGCAAAGTGGAGTCACTTTCTCCTTATACCTCTCTAACTTCAGTCAGAGCACAGCAGGAAAATAATCTGATGAATAAAAATGAAATAACAGAAACCATAAAATGCATCCATCTAGAATGTATTTTTCAAATAAATGCTGTATGAGAAATGCAACATTGGGCTCACAATAAATACGATAAATAGATACATCTGAAATGCTCAGACAATATATCATATACTGTTGCTAACCAGGTACACCTTTTACTTTCCACCTATTTCCTTTTAAAAAGGCATCTGATAGTAACGATGACCCAATTAATGCATATTTCCTGGTGTGTTTTTAGTGACAAGCAGCTTATGCTTCAGGTAAACTTTACTTCCCGTCTACAACTTCAGTTTAGATTATTTGACCCAGAAAGTGGTCACTATGTTTTCATAAATCTAAAAACTAAAAAAGGCAACTGTAAAGAGAAGCAGGAAAGCTTCTTTGAAAGTGTTAAGTCGGCAAGTAGTCTTTTATACGTTTTACTCTTGTTTGAGAATTACATTACTTGAGTAGCATGTGTTAAAAGTGATTTTTAATGGACTGAAGTGCCTGAAATCCCTAGATTTCTTGCATCAAGTCAGACTTCAACAGGGTAGGGGTAGCTTTTCATTCTCTTGAGGTAATATTGTAGATAAACATGACTTAGACACAGAGAGATGATACACTAGGTATCTGGTGTCAGCATCTTGGTTCCATGTCAAAACCACAGAATCTACACACTGCTGAGCACGGGCTGCCTTGCATTTGTATCCCTGGCCCAATGTGGGACTGCTCTGCTGTGGAGGACCTCATTACCCACCTGAACATACTACAGCTACCAAACCCTGTCACTCGAGGGGCAAAGGAAACAAAGTTTGGCTGCTGCACCAGCAATGCTAGCAAAGCCTGCTATGTTTGAGGCAGCTTTCGGGACGGAGCAGCGTTTTGGGGGCTTGCCTCTAACCACGTTTCTGGAGCTTTCACTCGGGGTGCAGGGGCCTCGTTTTTTCCTTCACGGCAGGCCGCCCGTTTCGGCGCACCACGGTGGTAGCGAGGCCTCTCTGCACCACAGCGCCGCCTGCGCCTCCCCACCGCGCCCCAGGCGCGGCCGGACACGGCCCCACAGCCGGGGCGCCGCCAAGGCCGAGGCGTGCCGGCACGGCGGCCTACCGTACCTGGATGAGCCCCCGCCGGTGCAGGGCGGTGTGCACGCAGCCTGGCACCTCCCCTCGGAGCAGCACCGAGCCGTTCCCGTTGCCCAGCCACCAGCTCCCCCGCAGGCTGTACACCTCCAGGCTGCCTGCAGCCGAGGTACCGGCCCGGCCCGCAACCTCCACTAACAAAGAGAGCAGCAGCAGCAGCGCTCGGCCCATGGCGGCGCCCGCCCGCCCCCCGCTCAGCCGGCACGGCTGCCGGGAGGAGTGAACGGGCGGCTCGGATGTAGCGCCGCGGAGCTCCGCCATCGCCCGCGGAGACACTGCTGCAGAACGACGGACAGACACACGCTGCAGGCGGAAAGGAAACCTGTCCCTGCGCCGACCGCCGACTCAGCCCACGTCCTCAGAGGACTGGGGCGGTCCTTCGAGCCGTTAGCAGCTGCTGGGGGTGGGGCGGCCGCGCACCTCCTCCCACCGCCCGTTAACGGCTCCTCGGCGCTGGGAGGGCGTCCAACGGTGCTGCTGCGAGGAAGGGGGCGAAGAGAAAGATGGCGCTGCTAAGGACAATGCAGCGCGGCCCCTCGCAGGATTCCCAGTCAGCCGGGGAGCGGCCTTTCCCTTCTGAGCACAGCCCGCCGTGGGCGTCCCTGAGAGCAAGCGAGGGGCCCGCGGCCGCCTTCCCGCCCCCGGCACAACGCGCACACAGAAGGCCGAGCGAGCAGGGCGCACGCTTTAACGGCGGAAGAAAGATAAAAAGAAAAAAACGTGGAAGTTTTTTTTTCCCTCCAAGAAGAGACAGAGTGGAACGTTGATAATAGATGCAGTGTAAGTTTACAAATCTTTAAGATGTAGCAAATTTATTTCGAGCTCTGTAAAACAGCTGTGAAGCAGAAGGAATGAGGAAGGGGTGTAACACCACTGCAACAGGTACTTCCAGCATTGGAGATTTTACATGGCCTCAGACTTCCACCTCCTTTTTCCTGTAAAATTACGGGCATATAAAACTGGAAGAAACATATTGAACATCTCAAAAAAAGTGCTCTGGTTTCTCATAAAGCAGTGCTAGCACTGTTGCTGTGGCTTTTATGTATAAAAAGTGAGTATGTTCATCTGCAAAGAAGCAGAAGGGTCAGCTTCAAAGAAAAGACCCGAAGTACGGCTTCCAAACCACACTCCAGCTTTCTTGTGTGTCCTCTCTGGTTTAATCCCTTCATTCACAGCCCCAAACCAGGGATTAAAGCAACAGTTTCTTCAGTGGAAGGAGCAAAAGGCAATCAGTGGCCTGAGGTACTCTTCTAGGGGTAACCAGCTATCCTACGTCATCCTTGGTTTCCACAGCACGTGCTGCAGAAGGGCCTAGATCACTTCCATGAATTGGACATGTTTCATACCATGGTATGACTGCACTTTGTCTAGCTGTTCCTTCAGCTGAAGCTGTACAGCAGGTGGAAAACAGCTGTGGAATACAGTGAATCTCATTTCACAATACAGAAAAGTATTCAGACTTTTCCGAATGCAAGAGTGACTAGTCTGTGTGTATGCCAAAGATTGTGACAACACAAAACAAGACAGTATCAAAGGTTGAAGATGATTCCTTATAAGCCCTCTCAGTTGTGAGCAAAATAGAAAGCAGTTGCTTTGCTTCTGAAACAAATTGCTTTATACCCTTGCACAAGTCAACATGACATTGAAAATGCTAATTTCAGCAGTCACTCCATGACCTTAGTTTAGGAGTTGTAGCATTTTGGGGTGGTTTGGGGTTGGGGTTTTTTTTTGTTGTTGTTTATTCTTAAAGCATAGATGATTAAATGATGTTCCATTTGGATGTGTGTGATTTTTACTTCATTTATGAACCGGGCCAGAACCTTGGTCAGGAAGGCAATTTGTTGTCTCAGAATACACTTAAGTGGAAGGTGAAATATGCTTAAGAAACAGAACATCTCAGAAATTCCTTTAAAGTAGTAATGGTATCAGTAGTGTCTCTTATGTTGCTGTTAATATATAATTATTTTTTTCTCTTTTAACAGAAGAGTCAGATCACCATGCATGCAAAGAAAACAAAGCACTAAGGGCATGTAGGTGCATATACATGATTCTGCATAGAAATGCAAGCAACCCATAGCATTCAAAGAAACCCCAATTAACTGCAGGACTTTATTCAGTTTTTCAATTTCTATCCTTATGTTTTCTTATTGTCTAGAATTATAGACTATAAAATTAGAGGAGGAAAGAATACATACAGCACCTCAGGATGCAAACAAGTTAATTAACATATATATACAATTCATACACCAAATCACATAAGAATAAAGTGTGGCTGACACAAAAACATGCTGCTGCTCCCAGTATGCAGCACGGAGCGCAAGTGAACTGCAGACAATAACAGGGATACCAAAAAGCTCCTGGCTTTCACACACCTATTTCAGCACAACTTAAGAATCCACCCTAGATATGTGTTTAAAACATTACTGAAAGTAGTCAACTGAAAACATTACTGAAAGTACCTTTGATATTTTTGATCCAAATCCTTTTGAGCTGATAACCTTTTGTTTCAATACAACATTAAGATGCCAGTCCTTCCATTCACCTACCATATAAAAAAAAAAGTACACAATATAACCAAAGGTGATTTGTTCACGTGTGAGAGTACAGGAGGGAACAGTTCTGGGAAATTCTGGTTCAAGGACAGAAACAGGAGCTGATCAACTTTTTGTCACTTGAAGGAATCTCTGCTATCAACTTCAGAAAAGGATGTCTGGGACTCATACAGTTTGGCAGCAGAACTCTGTGCAGAAATTCAGCTGCTGGAACAGCCACTGTGCGTGTATTTTTAAGACTGAGCAGCCCACATTCAATATATCGACTAACTGAAATGCAGGTCCCATTTAAATTCAACCCCCATCCATCTTTTGGAGAGATTGGCAAAACCCACTATCATTGTAGAAGACTTGAGTTACCTCAACTGGCTTTGCATGTTGGAGAATTCAGTCAAAACTGTTGTCTTCTCACTTTTGAAGTTCAGACTATAAAACCATTATACGTTAATAGGAGGAAGATCCTTGTTCTGTTTCTGCCCTCATCTGTCCATGAGCAATGCTTTCAGTGTATTTTCCTTCACAGTACTCAAAGCATTTAAACACTGTAGTGCTGCTTGAGAGATCTTGTAGGACATTCCTTCTGAAGAAGCAGATTTACAGAGAATTAAGTAACGATGGCAAGCTGCCTTTTTTTTTTTTTTTAACCAAATCTTTCTCAGCAAGTCATGTGGTAGCTTCCCAGTAAGAAGGAAACAGCATTTCAAGATGTTTACTGTACTTCCGGGTTTTCTTTGCCTTTTATTCTTTCTGCTGAAGGCGACTGGAGCAACACAACACGCACAGAAAAAACTCAACCTAAAAACAATGCTGTAATTAAGTATTCTGAGAACATGTTGTTTCCTTGTTCAAGGCTTATAATTAAGTTAAATCATGCCTCATTTTCATGTCCCAGTTTTAGGCTTTGTTTTTTGTTTGTTTGAGGATATTTTTAAACAAAGGACATTTTTACTGGTTAAAAATACTAAAGTCTTAAAGGCTGAGGTTCTCTCATTTCAAATCTTAAGATAAAGCATGATCTTTTGCGTGGCTTGTTTTCACTGTGTACCACATTCAATTTTTTTTCTGAAATGCCAGAAATTTAGGAGGTTACTGCAATTATTACTTTACAATACTGCAAGTACATACTCTTTATCAACAAAGACAAAAAGCTGAAAGCAAAACCATGCCTTTGGCTCTATTAGAATAAATTCAGAGTAGCTCCATTGAAGCTGCCCAAATTCTGCTGTGTTAATCCAGTAGTCTTTTGTTTCCAATTGCTATGCAGTCTCTATCATCACGACAAGCTGCTGCTGCTTTCTCTTTCAAATTCATGTCCAATGAGTTCAGGCAAAGGTTTTACACAAACAGGTTCTCAGAGATTTGGCTGCCGTACTTTAAGATATTACTGCCCCCACCTGTCCACCCTGCACCATTCTTCTGCTGAAGGTTACCATCTTGAGACAAAACAGGACTTGGGTTTACACTAGTCCATAGCGGGTCTTGCTGTCTCTTTTGGTAACTGTGCACCACTACGGATACCCCCACCACAGACCATTTGTCAAATATGCAAAACAACTAAAAGAACATCTGCTTCTGGGATTTTTGCATAAATGCAGCAATACTGATGAAGACAAGTTGGATAAATTCTGGTGTAAAACTGGACTGGTGTTTGTATGTCTGTAAATACCTTCAGACTGTACAGCACATCTGCTTGAAAGCCCTACAGTTCCTCAACAAAATGCCTGTCCTCTGTTTCATGACTGCCTCTGCAAAACATAGAGCTGCTGTGCAAAATAGTTACTCTCCGGGCTGACAGAAGGGCAATTATGGCGCAGGGAGCCCTCCAGCTATGGATTTTTAAAGGACAGACAGAATGAACACATTTCAGGCATTATTCTGTATTTGCCTTGAATTCCATCCAAAAAGGATGTTAAAAATAAAATGAGGAAATAAATTAACATTGCTTTTAGATGAGTACACTATTAATACATTACTAGAAGACAGTGTTGTACTAGGTTATCATGAGCAAAACATGAAGTGACAATATAGGTGGTATGCCTAAATTTTCTTTCGTAATTATTGTAAAGTCTGGAGGTCACTGCAAGGGGATTTCCTTAGCAAACAAAATTACTCAACACTAACAATCACAAGTTATTAAAAATAAGTGTGTGTAAGGGAAGCTACTGCTGCAGGCAAACGCCATATGGAGGGGTAAAAAAAAAAGGTAATAACTTTAACTTGCAGAAGCAGAAAGGCAGGTGATACCTTGAGTACATCCTTAAACTTCATCAGGTATGCTGGGGCAAAAGCTTGTTATTTATACATCTTGGTTTGAGATGGGCTCAAGCCACAGGATTTGGTTTCAGGTCACCACCTTCCATAGCACAGGCATGAAAAGCGTAAGGATCTTAAAAAGCAGCGTGACCAGGTTTCTAAAGACAAGCTCTTTAGAAGATGGAATTCCTATAGCTTTTATTCTCTTCAATTTATAAACAACTTTGAAATGATCCTAATCTAGTTGTAAGATTACATAACACTGACCATTGTCATTTACCCTTTTTCTCATGAGCAAAGTCACCATCTTAAGACTCGGTATGGTGCTCTCATTAAAACTTGCTAAAAACATACGTAGAATCAAATCTGATTCTCTGGCACTTGCAGGAAATCAGTAATACATATGGGGACATTATTGAGCAGCTTGTTAAGCCTTTCTTAAGGGTCTAAAACTAGACAGTCATCTGTGACCACAATACAATGTATGATTCATTGCTAAACGCCTACAATTAAACCCCTCAAAATGCTGGTATCACGAGCGACAAACTATTTCTCCCATGATGGAAGCTTGAGAGGCTTCACCAAGTCTTACTAACGCCATGTACTGCTCTTGGCACTTTGTCAGCCGAGCACAGGACATACCAAACAGATTACAGTAAGTACAAAACATCTATCCAGCCTGCAGTTCTAATGAACGTTTTCCATGCAGGTACATATTATGAGAATGTCAACAAAAATTTAGAGCTGATAAACTGGGTAACCAAACTTAAATGGATTTGGAGTTGCCAAAACAGCTGTGAGCTGCATTCTTTTTCTAGCTCAGTCCACTGGGGCAGTCAGGACCTCTGTTTCTCAAATATTTAGTAAGAGTAAGGGTACCTGGCTTCAGCACTAGGACAAAACTTGTCCAATCGTTTCTGCAGAAGTGACCCTAATGCAAGCACTGGGCAATAGTCAAAATAACTTCACTAAAAACTGTGGTTACTCAAGAGACATAATTTCCCCCCCGCCAAAGGTCAATGACTATTTCAAGCACCTATAGGAATTACCACAATTCTTAATCAACAAAGTCCCCACTGAATCAACTCAAGCCCTGCTTCTGCAACAGCATAAGCCAAGAGTCTGCCCACATGCAAAAAGAATAGAATCTTCACTTGTCTCTGTGATTGCAGTGCAAACTTTTTAGAAAACAGAACTACATCTTCATGCAGTCCAGGACGCTACATGCTGCATCACTCGCTGCTGTGCTACAAACATCTCAGGAACAAGAGTTACAGAACTTGACTCATGCACACTCATCAAGCAGACATACTTTAATACAGGCTCTATTTTTTTTCTTCCCAAATGACTTCATACATAAACAGCACTAGAAATACTACTGCATACATAGCCATTTGTTAAAAAAGTATTATGCATTCAATTCTCATCGTAACAAAAAGGAAAGACTACTGCAGCAAAGGAAGAAACAGCACAGAACATCTCAAGTTGTAAAGGACCCATAAGGATCAAGTCCAACTCCCTTCTCACAGCGCGAGCTAAAACTAAACTCTATGACTCAGAACATCATCTAGATGCTCCTTGAACTCTTGACAGGCTTGATGCTGTGGCCACTTCCTCAGGGACCGTGTTCCAGTAACCCTCTCAATGAAGAACCTTTTCCTAATGTCCACTCTGAACTTCCCCTGGTGCAGCACCATTCCATTCCCCCATGTCCTACTGTACTCTTGTACTGTCTGACTACAAATTTCTTGCTTTATTACTAGTCAAAATTACAGTATTTGATACTTGTGCTGGAAGTAGGGAAAACTGGCAGTAGTTTCATGGCTTACAAACATAGCAAAGAGCCTTAGGAGTAGCCCTTGTCTCTTCAGCTCGGTCCTTGGTGAAAGAAGGGCCCTATCCTCTGGGGTGGGTGCTTTAAGATACTACTCACTCTTTTTGTTTGCAGCTAAATTCTCAGCCCAGTGGATTCTCAGCCAAGTAATCTAGTGCTCAAATTATCACCTCTACCTTTGATAGTTGCTGCAGGTGTCCCAGTTCCACAAAGAGCTCTCTCTTTTTTCACCATTAGGACTGCAGATAGGCACAAAGGCTATGGAAGCCTGTAAGAAAGGATCTAAAACAACCAGAGTGAACAGCTACCTCTCTTTTTGGAACTTTTTACGTACCAGCAAAACAAACAGCATTTTGCAAACAATAGTTTGCACAGGTATGGCTCTCTGTTAAAAGGGGCTGCTTCACCACAGGAAGCTGTCATGACTCCAAAAGGTTATTAAGTGCT
>VZTU01032529.1:0-22768 GCA_013400835.1 Zapornia atra
AAAAAAAATTAACCTGGCACTGAGGATTCTAGTTGGAAATCTCAGCAGAGGCATGAGGGAAGAGAACGGTGAAAGGAACTGATGAAAATCCCTCAAACCTACTGAAGTTCTCTGGGTTCAGAGGCTGTTTATGTGGTAGAGAAATAAATCAAAACTCTTTCCAGAGAAAGTTATGATTAGTACTGGCATTAATGTTCGAGCTGTTATTTGTACTAATGTTTTCTACATTCTCTAAGAGAAAAAAGTCTGAAATAGTCAAATGATGGAAGAACAGAGATACAGAGATGAAATTTTCCCATGAAATGCTATAGATTTGTAGACCATCTTATATGTCTGAGAGGTCTCAAGTTAATGGAAGCAAGCACAATCTCAGGATACATACCTGTTGGGTAGAGGGCTGATGAAAATATTGTCCTTCATATACACATAGAGAGAATGAGAGAAAAAAGAGAAAGATAGCAAATGTTTTTATCAGCTGCCATATATTATTTTAGAAGCAACCTAAAATCATGGGCCATATTGGACTGCAGACTCCACTTCTGTCCCTGTCAAGTGCCCAGCTTTAGCTGGGAAAGACCTGATAGCAGATATCTACAATCATATAACAGTAAATGGAGGGCTTTGAACTCATTTGCTTGCATGAGATAAATAACTTTGAGACATGGTTAATGGCATACTTATCTTGTGCACAAGTGGAAGAGTTGGCTGTGATCCACTTCCGACTTTGAATTTTTACTACCACAGCTAGTATCAGATAAAAGCTGTTTTCAGGAATGAAGAAAATTGTGTTAGAGAGAACAGCAGGGTTCTGCCTTCTTCGCGGCACTTGGGAGTTAGTGGAAATGCTGTAATTTCCTTTCAGCAATTTATGTTAGGGCGCCTCCAGTCAGAAGGAGGTCTTTGTTACGTACATGTAAAGCAGGGTATCAGCAGACTCTGGAACAGGACAGGTTAACTTTATACTGCTGATAAATAGTAACAAACTTGACAACCAATAATGCATGTTACAGATTTGTCGGTCAGCTAAGGAAGCTGGCCGAGGCAGATGGCGTTTACCATTTAAAGCATTTTCGAGTACTTTTTCTGGGACAACAGTTCACACTACAAAAAATTCTGTCATAACACTGATTGTCAAAGGAGAAACAAAGGCTGTACAACCATAGAGACTGTCTTATGCTGTGTTATCAGAAAGTAGTGTATCCACAGCTCAGCAGGTGGGACAAGATCTGCTGTATACACTGCTACGTCCTTGCTTCTTCTTTCTATATATTTAAAAGGATTTCATTCTTCAGTGAGTAATAAATTCCCTTTCTAGCTTAGCTTCACCGAATTTGGCTTTAGGAATAACATTTACCTCTACCATTTCACCTAATTTTCAAAAGTAAAGATATTTCTCCAGTGTCTCCAGAACGTTGTAAATCACTTCAAGAGAAAAGAAAATAATATCTAGATTCTCTGTTTCTATAGTTCTGTATTTCTGCTCTGTGTTTCTCCTGACCACAGGTGAACAGCTGCATGGCCTGGGGAGGCAGATGGTTTAAAAAAAAAAAAAAAGAAAGCAAGAAACAATGAAGAAATATCTCTGTCTTCTACCTACCTGAGCTGAGTTTCACAGCAAGGAAAGTTCCTTAAGTAGCGATAGAAATTTAATCACTACTTTTGTTAGAGTAGGGTTACAGAGTTTTGGATGAATTTTAGCCTTTAGTTATCTGTATGTAAAATGCATATGATATATTCTCTCTATGACATCTTTTTAGTTGCAGACCAAAAGCTGTGTGAACCATTTGCTGATTCTGCAGGGATATGGCAAGATGGAACAGTACTGTCAGGCGGCATTCCTATATACCTCCCCAACGCAATGAATAATAGCAATTAATAATGTATATCATGGAATGTTGCTTGAGTAAAATCTGCCTCACAGATTTACTTTGAAAAACAAATGGGTATTCTGTCCATTTGCTTGTGGAGGTTGCTCAGAAATATGGACATAAAAAAAATAGCTGGATTAGAGGGTTGATTCTATTTACACTCAGGAGAAATAATGCACCTGTCATAGGCAAGAGCAGTAGCTTTAATAAGAAACTGAGATACCGGAAAAGAAGACTGAAAACATCAGAGAAATCATCAAAGTTGTGATAAATAATGCTATCAATACATGAAAATAACCCATCTGGACACTTCTAATTTTTGCAGGTAGAGGTCAAGGTCTCCTCTCAGCCACCATGGAGCTTCTGAGGCTGCCATGAATAATCTGTGTGTTGCATTTATATATACCCAAAATCCTGTGATCAGGGACCACATGCAGTACTGGAGGCAAAGAAATGTGGAATAACTATGGAACAGTACAGTTACAGTTGAAGAAAGTAGCTGAATATGTAGGTAAACTTAAGGAGTTCGTAACTTGGAATCACAAAAAATGTTCCCTACACAACGAGACTCCAAGTCATTTGAACACATGTATCTGAGAAAGAGACAAAACATTTAAAGCTGAGGGATGATTTTACAATATAAACATAGAAGAAACTCAACATTTTTAACTTTGGCAAAATAACCATTAGTGATATATCAGTTAATGTATTTTGATTGCCTACATCTTTGCTACATTTTTCTTCCCAATGTTGTCTTGGGGTAGTATAAATAAAGGTTGCAGTGAAAAGACAGTGATGCCCCTAGCATCCTTGTAAGAATAACACTAAGCAAACTAAATTTTTCAAGAGGGTGGCATTCATGGCACTTTCTGCCTGCTTCTGGTGTCAGGTTGGGTACATCAGAATATAAGTCTTTGCCACTATTGAACTGATATAGCACCAGCAGCTAAAACATGGGAGATAAGTGGCCTCGGTGCGCTACACTCATTCTCCAGACATATACACCCACCACAGGAATACCAGATTTATTATGCAAGTGCAGAACCAAAGCACAGTGCACCCTTGTTAAAATATGCTTTACTGAGAAAAATGGATTTACAGAACTTATTATTATTTTAGATTTACTTCTAAAATAATAATTGCATTCATTACACACACATTAAATGACATGACAGAGGGAATGACCTAAGAGACTCTTGAGGAAGGTAAAGACCTGGACCACTGCATCACTTGGGAAATCCTTCTGTCTCACAGACTTTTTCCAGCTTACCTGGGAAAAGAAAAAACTTATGAGGGGGCCAGGGATTAAATAATCTATTTCTTTAGGCTATAAGTAACCTAGCACAAATTGTACAGCTAAGCTATAGACAATATTAAGACCTGTCCAAGTACTATTTTGCTTTAGAAAAACAAAATAAAACATTAGACAGTTGTGACCAACAGCCATGAGCTGCTGGAATTTTGAAAAGAAATAGAGATTGTGGCCCAAATCTAAGTAACCATAATGCAGGTTCTGTATAATAGACACAACATATCCAGTGGAGACTTTAACACACCTAGGTGTATATGCAGATTGTAATAAAGCTGAAGTCATCATTAAAATGCTTCATGCAAGAAAAAGTTTCCCAAGTTCCCCTCAATGCTAAATCATACAGGGATGTTTTTAGTAAATCTTACTGCCTAAATTGAGCTATGAAAAAAAAATCTACTATCATAAAGAAGCCTAAAGAGATTCTGAGACTGATAGGCTTGTTTAAAGAGCGAGTAATACGTAGCTTCTGTGCCAGAAAGCAGAAATGTAATTTTTTTTGTATGAAAGTTCTAAGAAAGACTCTGGCAGAGTCTACTTAGTGTGACTGAAGATGGTCAGCACTGGTTCATGCATCACACTAATCACAGTAACCACTAACCAAACGTGGTTTTCAGTCTGCTCAGAAGGAGTCATTGACCTTAAGCAATGGAAATAAGAACCTTCACAACATTTTTTCTAACTCTTTTATCCCCTTTGAAATTTAAATTGCTCAGACATTGTTTACTGCTATCAGAAGAGTATCTGGTACAGCATTCCAGCATTTGAGAGCCTGAAAATTATTATTTTTCCAGATACAAACCTACACTTTCAAACTGACAGAAAAGTGGGAAAGATTTAATAGCTACAGTAACACTGTCTGGGCAAACATGTAGTGGGACAATGTTTACTGATAGATTACAGTTGTCAATACAAGAACAAACTGATCGGGTTTCAGGTTAGATGCGGACTGAGATAGTCAGAGCTACATTTGTGATAACACTGTGGAAAATCATCGAAGTTACCAGTGTGGCATGGGAGGATCAGAATTTTCTAAGAGCTTTTCAAGGGAAAATATTCAGTCCTAGATGGGGTTTTATTTAAAGGAAACAACCTGGCAACTGCTAAAGCGTTACAGGGATATATATTCAAAAGGATATGTAAAAGTCACTTTACGGTCCAAAAACACCTTAGAGGAAGGGCAAAAATATTTTATAACAAGCTGAAAGGAACAGAGAAATAAAGAACATTGACAGGAATTACCACATGAGCCAAAAGTAAGTGAAAGAGCGATAAAGTCATGCTAATGATAAAGGAAAATCAGCACCTTGAAGGAAAGCAGACATGCATGATATTGTTTAAATTGGCAAGGACAAATAGACTTGTGTTAGAATATGATGCTGACTCCCTAGAGATGATTTTAGCAGAAAATACTGCAGCTAAACATGTAACCATATGTACTAAGTCTTTTTTTTTTTTTTTGCTAAACCAGCCGTACCTCTAAGAGAAACCTATTACACAGTAAATTCTGCCACAGATCAGCTCATGTTATTTTAAGCAGATTTAGTACAGGTTTTGAGTGCAACCATTAATTGATATTATCCCTAATGTTATAGGTAAGCAAGAAAATGGTGCCAAAATGGGAGGGGGGAGGAAGCCTAATAAAAAGCCTAGGGAGTCACGCTCTTAATGATCCTAAACACGACTGACTGGTGGAGTGCTACCAATGGATCTGATATGGAGTTCCATTTGTTCCACAGAGAATAGAGAACATTAATAGGATGTCAGACCTAATACTAAAAGAGACAGGAAAAAGTAAAAGCTCAATTTGACCTGGTGCCACCAAGAGAAGTCACCATTTCATGAAAATAAAATGAGAATATGTTGTGAGAATAGATGGGCACCGAGTGACGTATTTTGGATGAAACTGTCACTCCAAACTGGCACACACTTTAAAGAAAGTGTAATAACTGTTCAGATCTTGAAGAGACATTTGAAAAGGTCATTTCCCCTAAAGTAGTGTCACTTGGGGAAGAGTTGAAGCAGATCGACACAGCGAAACCTGTGGGCATGGCATGACCAAAAATAAATGGGACTGACGGTCCCAACGGGAAGGCATGAAGATTTCTGGGACAGCATGTCAGAGGCTGCTGGTCACTTTAGAGCATTTACAACTAATGAATAAAATATAAGTAAAAAAGAGGTTATAAATATTTGAAATTCTGTATTATGCTAATGCTGATTTTTTTTTTTTTTTAATGCTGGGTAGAGAAAAGAAGGTTCTATATTTTTAGTAAGCCTTTTCACATGTCTGTTGCAACTAGTGCTAAATTTACATGGCGTCTCATTTAAGTAGTACTGCTCAGTTAGAAAACCCAGGAGCTAAATGATGCACAGCTTACTCAACTATCTGGACTTCAGGCAATTTTGAAAGAATACAGCAGTAACAAAGTTATAAAAGAGCTGAGGCAATATCTTTATTTCCCATCTCTTGACCATCTAAGAATGAGTTTTAAGAAAAGCACAGAAGTAGATGGACAGACTCAAATTATGGCTAAACATCATCAATAGAGGAGTGAAAGCTACATGAAAATAAAAATATTTACGTGCCACTCTGATGAACTTTTTAATCTTTATTTTAAAAGATTTATCTAAATAATTGTTCTACCCCTTTGTTAACATGAGAAATATTTAGTGCCGCTGATGCTGCTTTCAAATATGCTACTCTGACTTGTCTTTCTGACTCCTTCTGTAATTTGTTTTCCCAGTTGTCTCCCTGCAGCATTAACATCGCCAGGGTAAGTTGCTTGGTGCAGGATGAAACAGCTTCTGCTTCTCTGAACACCACTGACAGGTATTGCTACTCCCAGGTAGTGTAGATTGGGTGGACTCTTGCCTCTGATAATATTCCTGAGAATGAATCTTCAACCACTGCATTAAGCATCATCTCTCAAATTGTTTATATATTACTTATTGGCCTTTCATTCAGTCTTTTGTATCAGGCTGTCTTCTCTTCTAAAAAAATGAGGTTTAGTCCAGGAGTCTAAAATATGGTAGTGTGCTATTTCTACCATCATCATCAGAAGGTCAGCTTTGTTACAAACACAGCAAAAGCCATTGTTCAGGTAGTAGTTTCTGCAGTTCTCATAGAGCCTTTATCCTGCGAAAAATGGCTTACTTTTGTTTCCTTAGATCATTAATAACAAATTCTTCCCATTCTTCTATTGTGTAACCAGGGTTTCTAAAGTGTATTGGCAGTTGATCTGGTTACAGTTTAATGTGTGCGTGTCATACATGATACATGATGCATGTGTATCAACACACGATAATTACTTACCAAGTAGTATACTCAAGTGAAACCAATTACATTTCCTCTACTCGACAGCACCTTTGTCATCTGATTACTATCTTGAGACAAAATAATCTCACTACATTCATTGAATGGTGTTTGCATGGAGTACAGTGGGATTGGAAGACCTGACAATGTTATTTTATTACTTCAGTACTTGTACTGATTTCTTTCTTACCTATTTCAGCTGGGAATTCCATTTTTCCATGGAGATTAATTTTACAGCCATAAAAAACTTTACTTCATTCTGGCTTTCCAATTTTCACACTAATATGATATTTTGGAAGGGAGATGTTAAGAGAGCTAACTAATGAATTTAAAAAATCTCCATTTAAAAACAACTTCAAAGAAGTGTTAAATGACTAAGCTGTAAATTATTACCTCCTTTTATTAACCTTCCAGACAGTCATATCTTTTACTATGGAGTAGGAAGCTAAGGTGACCCCTTAAATTTTTGGTGGTTCCCATTTATGTTCAAATCTTTCTAATGTCTACTGTATGACTGTGCTTCTACCTAGGAGCTTGTTTTATCCTAGTTAGGACAGGTAAATGCAACCTAGAGAGATACAGATTAAGTAGGTAAACCGGATCGGGTATTAGGTGGATAATGTCTGGTTTTAAGCCTCTCATGCAATCCCTAGCTACACTATTCATCCTAAGGAACTGACTTTGCAAATCTTAAGTCAAGGCTGTAGATGTATGAATTTTCACAGTTGAATAAGGAGAGCTGTTTTTCTTTGGGGAGTGAGCAGCGGGTACTGCTGAGATGCTGACAAATTTTCCCATCACTTTGGGTAACGTGAGCATTGCCACCAGGAACATAAACAAACAAACAGACAGATAACCTCATGAGCCAAAAATGTTACCCAACTCCTGTTATTCTGACTACAGAAGTTTCAACAGACTTCTTCTTTGCTCAAATTATCACCAAAAGAATGTTCATGTATAGTGCTAGCAACAAAATAAAATCAGCAGCGTATTTGTTACAAAGTCATGTTTCTTACATTACATCAAGTTGAAGAACTGTCTGCTTTTGATTGCTGTGTTTTGCTATCAGTTTCATGTTTACTTTGGAACATAAGCTCCACAATGCCTTTGATGCCAAATGTATGGCAGGTGTACGCATGTGTTCTGCACCAACAGTGAGCAAGCTAGAGAACTTGCTTGATGAATTAAATAGGCTTTTTTTTTTTTTTTATAGTGATGAGACATTCGCTTAGATTCCCACAATGCCCTTGAGAAGGCTGGTGTACATTGTGAGCTTGTCAGCTTTAGTAGGGTGGCTCTTCCCTGCAGCCTAGGAAGGCTGGTGACAGTTTCCTCCCTCCTTGCTCTCCATGCAGTCAAGAACCAAAGCTGTGATTGCTGCTTACTGAGGCAGATAAGGAAAGAAAATTGATGTTATGCTATGCATGCTTGCAGCCCAGAAGGCCATCTGCATCCTGAGCTGCATCAAAAGAAACGTGGCCAGCAGGTCAAAGGAGGTGATTCTGCCCCCCTACACTGCTCTCGTGAGACCCCACCTGGAGTAATGGGTCCAGTTCTGTAGTATCTAACATAAGAAGGACATGGAACTGTTGAAATGGGTCCAGAGGAGGGCCACAAAGATGATTGGAGGGCCAGAGAATCTCTCCTATGAAGACAAGCTGACAGAGTTGGGGTTGTTCAGACTGGAGAAGAGAAGGCTCTGGGGAGATCTTCTAGCAGCCTTCCAGTACCTGAAGGGGCCTACAGGGAAGCTGGGGAGGACTTTTTAGAAGGGCACAGAGTGATAGGATGAGGGGGAATGGTTTTAAATTGGAAGGGGGTAGATTTAGATTGGATATTAGGAAGAAATTCTTCACTATGAGGGTGGTGAGACACTGGAACAGGTTGGCCAGGGAGGTGGTGGCTGCCTCCTCCCTGGAGGTGTTCAAGGCCAGGTTGTATGGGGCCTTGAGCCGCCTGGTCTAGTGAGAGGTGTCCCTGCTGATGGCAGGGGGGTTGAAACTTGATGATCTCTAAGGTCTCTTCCAGCCCTGTCTGTTCTATGATTCTATGATAATATGTACAGAGACAACATATCTCTGTAACCATATATACAGCTAAATGGGAGTCAAAAAAAGATCACAGAACTCATGCCACATATGAGATATATGCTTGCATAGCAGAGATGTACAGGCCACCTCTGCCATAGCTGGATTAGTGTTCTCTGCCCTTTTGAGCTTCTCCTGATTGGAAAACTCATAGTTTACTTGACATTCAGTCTAACTTCAGCTCTGTCTCCACATAAACCTATGCTTTTAACTTGTGCTGTCTCAGCCATTAAAAAGCACAAAAGCTATAATTCAGATAAGCAGAAACTCATGATTCTCTAACAGGCCCAATTTACAATGCTGATACAGAGAAGCTCTTCTCAAGTTGGCTATTGGGGTCACACACATGCTTAGAGATAATGATGAATCACGGAGGAAGAATTGGTGAAGTGATATGGCTCGCTGCTGTGTTAAGAATTGCCCAGCATGTCGTCTAATTAGGTTATCAGCTTTGCTCTGAAATGACATGCAGATAAGCACAGTGCCCAGGTGGACTAAGGATCAAGAGTCCTACTCCCCAGGGGGATTTTCACATTCAAAATTTGCTTAACACAAAAAATGCAAGTGTAATGGAGACCCACACCTAGGAATGATCCCAGGCCTTTAGCCAGGCCATGCAGTCTTTTCTGGACGAATGTTTAGGATAAAATTCATTCTTTCACCACCTAACCTAAGAAGGGCTGCCCTTCTCCAGATTTCAGCTACACATAAAAAAAAAAAACCCAAAACAAACCCAGGCAAATAATAAGTGGGTAGCTTGTGACTGAAGAAAATCAAATTGTGAGCTTTCCATAGACTTTTGAATCACAGATGAAATATTACCTATTCTCTTGCAACTCGGTAGGAGCGATATTAAATGGCTGATTTTCCAATGTCATAGATGCTTCTGGAGTCAAAAAAGAATCCATGAATACTGGAACCGTGCTTCGCATTCAAGGATACTGAGTTGATCAACTCTCCAGGAGACTTCCAAAATTAGAAATCAACTCCTTCAGATGTACTAAAAAAGAAATCCTCCATGACTTACACATCATGACACAAAGTGTCCTTTATTCCTTGATATTTCATTTTACAATGTTTTTTATTATGGAACAATGGAACAAGTCATGATCAAAACTTTAGTCATTAACTCTTTTCTGATCTACTACCAATTTGGAAAGTGGTGACCACACGATTCATATATATGATGCCAAAACAGGAGCAGCATGAGTGTTACATTGTTCGCCATGTTCACACACTGTCAGATGGGGCAGATAGCCAGCTTTTCAAAATAATCACAAAGAGATCAGCACAGCTGTATCATATTTTCAGCTTGTACTCCTTTACTACTGAAACCAAGATCCAGTGTTCTGAAACCAATGCTTACTTTGATGAACACGGGTTACAATTGATATTTCCTCCTGCATTATAAAGGGGAAAAAAAAAAGTGTGACTGCCCAGTCTGATCTATAATTTATTCCTAAGAATTTTTAAAAATTTCCCACTTGCAAAGCTGGAATGAAGAAGGTGATAAACAATGGGTGTAGAAGTGCTGCATAGATGACGTGGATAGATGAAGGGCCTGAACTAATTGTGAGAAATGGGAAGTATGAGTCAGGGTAACAATATATAATCAACTTCTCTTTTCAGTGTTTCATCTCTCACTTCTACAAGGCGTCTTGAGCTCATGAATTTCTATCACTAAGGAAAGAAACATTTGCCTTTATTATACCCAAACTGCTTCAGTTGCTATTTATCAGTCGGTTTAATTAATAAATGAATTGTGTTGCAAATGCTATGCAGTACTCCAAGATTCTAAGGTAAGGAGTACATTGGCAAAAATGTTACGACTTAATATAATGTAATTATGTTATTGATAATCTGGAAATGGAATCTATCATTATAACTGTTCCACCACCCACACACCCCAATTAGGAACAAACACTGTACAAAGCTCTGAAGGCACTCTGCCTTAGAGAGCTTACAGTCTGAGGATATGGCAGGAGACATGCGGGTATGGGCAAACAGATGGCGAAAGCAGAAGATAACAGTGAAATGGTTATGATTAGTGTAATAGTTTCCGAACATTCGATCGGAAGCCTGCCGCAGGGGCAAAGAAAAAAGTCTTTATTTTATTCTTCCATAAAGGACTGCTTACACTAGAGGATGTTAATAAGATAATTAGGGTAATGATGTAATTAAAAGCAAAGCTGGAGTCCCAAAAGATATAGTTTATGATATGGGTGAGGAATTGTATCCCATATTATGTTTTTAATATTCAGTACAGTCTGGCTTTTCGAGACATCACAAATGCTTTAAGGCAGATAAAAAATGCCAGCTTCCAGAGGCAGAATCTGCCTGTTCCTTAAATAAATACTGTAGAAAAGGACAGTGGATAGAGTGAACAGTTCATCCAGCTTGCAAGGACAAATACAAGGACCACTAACAGTTCCTAAAGGGGTATTTGGCAGACACTGGAGGTCAGGGAGAGGCAAAAAGGGAATGGATTCAAAGCAGGAAATTCTCCTCCCGGAGCAGTTTGCCTGTGTTGATGGAAGTATGCTGCAACTAATGCGATGAGCTAGCAGTGCTCACCCTCCCCGTCCTGCAGCCCAGCAGAGCATTAGCAGGCCTTTCTGGGAAGAAAAAATGTACCTCAGCTCTCCTAGCTCTGGCAGAAGGGAGCGTTGTGTTAAAATAAATCATTCAAGCACTTAAAAAGAATGACCTGTGAACTCCCTTTCCTTTTGAAATGGTCTTATTGTTAGAAAACTCTTGTAAGTGAGAATATTTGCTCCTCGAGATTTATTTTTTCATGATTGCCTAAACTAACTACCTCTTTTATTCCATGGTATAATGCAGAGTGTGCTGATATATTATAAAATGGCTTTGTTTGCTAGAACTGTTTGACCGCTGAGGGTTTCTGAGTGTGCATACTGCCTGGCTCATTGTGCCCATATTGATTGGAATTCATTAGCCTCTACGGTGTCCTCAATGTCAGTGTGCTACGTCCATAACGTAGCAAGAAAAAACCCTCAATCCACAACCAGTAAAAGTATCCTTACTTCAAAACTTAATTTTTTAAATTTCTGTAATATTGAGATAACTTTGAGATACCTCTCCTTCCTCTAAATCTCTGTCTTAATACACTAGATTACAGAGACACGGATTCTCAGTCGGTAGGTTTTACCTCTGATAGCATCCCCTCCATAGACAGCTTAAGTCAACAGAATGACTGTCACCTACTCAGAGGGCTTTGGATCAGCTTTGGGAGTTCAAAGTTTTCCCTAAACCTGACAATTTAAGAATAACTACACCTATTCTGAGATAAGATTAAAATTGCTTGAAAAATGGTTCTTTTCACCATCATACTTCACAGTGGGGAAAAAAAAAATCCAGTTTTTAATTTTTGGACTACAATCTAGTCAACAAAACCTTGACTCACAACTCTTGTTTAAAATATATGGTGCTGAGAAAAAAAAAATTACAAAAGCTTAGATAGGCATGGAAATGTGCTTTGCTTTTTGTGTTCAGTTGATTATTTACTAATCAACAAATATATGTATGTGTATATATATAAATGTAAGGTTTTTAAGTCACTCTAAGCCTTAAATAAACTAAAGTGAATGAAAATTTGATGCCAAATTCCAATACCTTCCCCCAAAAAACAACCCACTCCCCCTACTTTGCCATCACAATTTTTTAAACTATAATCTTTCTACGCTTAGATTCAGGAAACCCATTCAGAGAGATAGCATCAGGGCTTTTCATTGTGCCGCCTTCTTCTTCTTCTTCTTCTTCTTTTTCTTCTTCTTCTTCTTCTTCTTCTTCTTCTTCTTCTTCTTCCTTTTTATTTCTCATCTGGCTTCCAAAAATAAGCACAATCTCACATGAAGAGGGAAAGAATCAAACCTCTTTTTTCTGGATTCAGAGCAAGGATTAAAGGCAGGAATCCCACCTCCCCTGAGGCTGCTGTAATCATCACAATCTACGGTATTCTTTGAATGCATTTTTTCTCCATTTCTCGTACAGAAGGTCTTTTTCTCAGTATAAAATACTTTAATATTTATTGAACCAGTGAGAGTGAAAATGACGCTATGACAGTGGTTAGACCAGTCCCAAGGGATGTGAGGCACCTGGGCTCCTGTTCCCAGTCCAATGAATTTTTAATCACATTCTAAAACCCAGAACAGCTTTAAGGGGAGACACTCAACTTCCCAGAAAGCAGATGACCTTTGTTCAAAGCCCTAATGCCAATCAAGTAGAAGGCGTACGAAACCCACTTTTCCTATGTTTGTCTGAGTGGCCTGTTATCTGGGCCATAGGATTTAATGAGACATGATTATATTGTACATCTCTATGGTTTGCAAGTGAAGCTGACTTGAGACTGGTGTGATTGCTTTCAGTACAGGGAAACGAAATCAGTACTTTTTCAAATGTTCAAATTTCCAAAAGTTAAGATTTTGATACCTAACAAAATGCATCAAGATGAAGAGTCAGCCGTTTTCACAGCTCATGGTGAAACATTTCCTTTTACTGATTCCCAGAGCAGCAACTAATTTGTCTTTTTGTTTTGTTCTGCTTTTTATCTTCAAAGAAAACATTCATAATAGAAGGTAAATACAGAATTTTATTCAAAACAAATACACAGCTTTTGCCTCATGCACCCATTCATCCCCCAACATAATTTTCTATGAACAAACGGCCACAGTAGAAAAGGGTTTGATCATACTTTCCCAATTCCTAAGGTTGTGTACATCTACTTTGACGGGATATGAAATGAATTAAGTTTAGCATGTGTAACACTAGTGAAAGGCAATGAACTTTACATCAGGAAGGAACTGGATTCATGCTATATATATATGAGGAGGCAAACAGCCTTCAAGTCTGAGTTTCATGAGACACAAGAGGAACGCACCTTTTTCATTATAATTGAATGTAAGTGCTTGTATGGTTTTTAACAACCAGTGATTGCTCTTGTGGTTTTATGGCCTGGTTGTATGCCCACCGAAATCAACAGAATGAACTGTGAAAGGCTTCTGAGCTTGCTTAAAAGTGCAGCTCAGTGACACAGAACAACCCAGCTGCCTTATCAACAGAAAGGATTTGGACAAAATGATGAAAAAGAAGTTTTTAAAAAATTACTAAAGCGAAGGTGATTGCTTACAGAGTTTAAAATTTTTAGATGTACACGGTTTATACTTTCCCATGCTCCTTTTCCCATCAATAATCCAACCATTCATCTTCTGTGAAATCTAAACCTTCTGTGCTTCATGTTTTATTCATCCTAAGGTGCTTAATTTATACCAAAGGACAGGAGAGGGGCTAAGAGTAGCCTATGTAAGGGGAGATGCCTTTAAGGCTATTATTCATGCCCTTTGATCTCAAGTTTTCACTCAGGAAACTTTGGTTCTGTGGGTAATTAGAGGCTGCCACTAACTTTTGCTCTATAAATTACAATAAATCTGAAGAAAGCCAAGGTTCTTTGAGACTGTAGCCATGCTTCAATATCTATAATACTCAGAACAATTATAAATATGTTCTAAACCACCAAAGTTAATCCTGACACAATGCTAGTTTTTTTCCTTTTAAATCTATTTTCCACAACATAATTGATAAATATTACCAAATCCAAAGTATTTATGACTGTTTATTCTATAGACCACTTAGGCTAACACCTAACAAACTACAATGTGATGGATGAAGAGTGATGCTAAACTTAAACTTTCCCATGGAAATATATGTTTTGAACTGTACACAATCAATTACTTCAGACAAAGCCCATGCTGTTTCCTCTTCTCCTAAGACACTGCTACATATTTAGGTTTTCAGCTTGAAAGCCCATTTTGGCACCACTAATGAAATAAATTATATTTCTTGTCAGATCTCCCACTGGGTGGCGTGTGGTACCTCATGTACGTTCATTTGTCACCCTCAAATAGAATAATACTTCCTGCAGGTTCTCATTGCAGATAACTGCCCAAGTGGAAGTTAATTAAGTCATTG
This sequence comes from Zapornia atra, assembly GCA_013400835.1. Taxonomy (NCBI): domain Eukaryota; kingdom Metazoa; phylum Chordata; class Aves; order Gruiformes; family Rallidae; genus Zapornia; species Zapornia atra. The sequence goes on from VZTU01032529.1 coordinate 14,566, forward strand.
GTTCACTTTGCTCCAGAGGATGCTAAACCAATGACGCTAAATGAGATACTTACAGTATTACACTGGAGACACATCCAATTAAAACACCAGAAGAATTCCAATGTATATAGAGCTGTCCTTACAGATTACAGTGAAGAGAGGACTAATAGACAGTAAGCCATTTAGAAGACTTGACATGTTCATCACGTTATGTTCCCACTGGTGATTTTTCCACAATAGATAGTAACAGAATCCTACTTTCTGTGTGCACTCATTCAAGTCCCAGGAGTTAAGTTCTTGTCCTTAAATATAGACTAAGTCAAATGTTTACAATGTCTTAGCTACTTAAGAAATGCTGTCAACAAAGGGATGGCATAGGGTTTTTTAAAAATTATTTTTTCATGGAAGAGGAGAACACTTCTGTTGCTTCAACAGTTAAGGGAAAAAGTTTCACTTTTACAGAGGAGCATGAAATTGTAGTCATGTGATCCAGAGTGCTTTTCGAGGCAGAACGCAAAGTTCACCAAGAGTTTTGGCTCTCTAATAACTGCATGCACAAGGGTTCATACCTCTTACGTTTGATCTGCTCCCATTACAACAAAACCAGTCAGGTAATAAATGTTGTCATTTTGCTTTATACTTTCATATTTTTTCCTTCCTGACAGTAAAACTAATTTATTTTTTCCACTGGTTACTAAGACTGGTGAATGGATCAGAACAAGAGAAATTAAAATCCTTCTGCTTCTGGGTTCCCAGTTGAAAATCATATTCCAGCATTAGCAAGTGAAAACTCTTTTGGTCTAGAGTCTCATCAGTAGTCCATTAGAACACATCTGGTGATATTTATCAAACCATTAGGGACATACTGCAAAATCTCCACTTTCACTTGTGACCTCAATAGTACAAAAAAAGCAGGTAGTAACGAAGGCTCTATGAGGAACTACCAATGCTATAGTATAAGGAGAAACCTTTGTCCTGAAGACTACCATATTGGCAAAATTCACCTACAAAGGAAAGTAAAGAAAAATAAAAGCAAAATATCTGGTTGTGTCATTTACCATATTGGCATAAAATAATAATGGACCTATTTGGCTGCCTTTGGAGAGGTTTCTTGCATTCATGAAGAGTGAGGAAGGCTAGATCTAGGATTTTCCGCTCCCCACTTCTATGGGAGAAACATATTCAGCCAACACTTCTAATTTTTTGTTACAACAGTGCAATGAGTAGTTTTCCTGAAGTGAGTAGGCTCATAAGCAGAGTCAGGAGCTGGCTATGATCAGGGTAAGGCATCTGCTCTGTAGTTGTATGTAACTCGAAAGATCTGTTTTGTGGGGTTTTGTACATGATAGCTTTTTATGTCAAAGGGCCTTTCTATGTCAGATTCTTCCCTCATGGATAAAACTACTCGGCTGAGTAGAGGATACACATACTCTGTGAATATCCCTTCATGAACAAACGTTCTAGGCCCATAATAGTTAGATGGTCATAAAGATGAGCATGGTTTAAGACTCGTTAGGCAGCAATGCCTCTGGGTAATGCTTCCTGCAAATGCAGGGAAGTAAAACAATGTGAAATTTTTACTTGGGACCATGAAGTGTCATGCCACCTGCAACAGGAGTCTACGTTAAAGGCAACCCATTTAGAGACAAAGCTGTGCACACTGGAGGCACTGGCTACTTATTCTGTATGACATCAAACAAACAAATCTATTAGCAAAAGTCCAGGTTTGAATTTCTTTGGCTTTCTCTAAACTGAATAGAAAATATGCAACATGCAGATTACAACATATTTGCAACAGATATTCAGCTGCTGTTTGTCAAATACTCCTCCAACCAGAGGGGTTGGTTCTCTTTCCCCTGGAACAGAGGTGTAGGTGGCCGCTGCAAATGCAAGCTTTGCCCAGAATGGATGAGGATCTCACAGCCAGCCAGCCCTGCTGCTTGGATTTTAGATTTTAATTATAGATTTATCCCTGATGTCACTGTGATCTGCCTGTAGAACGCGGACAAGATTTCCGGACCGTCTTGCTCATGTAGCCTGGAACCTTTCAAGGTATCCATTGTATCTCCCTAAGTGCAGTGCTTAATTTAATAGGACTGCTCAAAGCTGGAGCCTTCCTTCAAGAAAAGTGATCACAATACAATGTAAATTCTCAAAATGACTATAGCAAACTCATTACTACATCACTAAAAATGAAATGCACATTTATGTTGAATGTGCCCAGGGTGTTTCGAAACTTTTCCAAGAAGAGTTGCATAGAGGTTGTTATTACTTAATGGAAGGGCATGAGGTTATAATGAAATTAAATTAAATTCAAACCAATAAGGGGGGATATATATTTCCAAGGACAGTACATCCTTAGAAAAGACCTCAGTGCTTTTATCCTCAGCACTAAGAGTTCAGGACTGCATATAAGCTTTGATCATCCATAATTAACTCTGGATTGGATCTGTGTCTGTGAATTGTTTATAGTATCTTGGCTCAAAGCAAGATGCTAACCAACATATTTAGGGAAAAAAAAAATATTCCCTGAAAGAAGGTTTGACTTGCTGGATTAATGCTATGCCAGCTAGGTTGCAATTAAAAAAAAAAAAAATCAGCCTTAAACGCATCACTGTTCCTCTCATGAAAAGAGGAAATCCTTACAAATTAGGATTTATGGCAGTGTTGCCCATACACACTATTTCTGTTGGAAACCCCGATGAGAAGCCCTTGGTGTTGCTCTGCAGCTGGGCTGTGCCTTACAGCTGTGCCTGGGCCTGAGTGTCAAACGCTGAGACTCCAGTTGTTTTGAGAAGCCAGCTGGGGTGTCAGTGGGTGGTTTCCCAGCTGGCATCTCCTCATGACTTTTGGCTGGGAGTCCTTCTGACTGGTCTGGCAGCTCAAGAGTTGAATGTGTGGCTGGGATAACATCATCTTACTGCTGTGCTCAGCTGACCTTCACAGTGTTTTTGTTTTGACTCATATTTGCTTGTAAGGAATTTGCTTTTTCTGTCATTATATAAATACACAGACAGACCCAGGCCAAATCCTGAATCCTTCACTTTGCAGGCTCCGAGCCCAGTCACAAATCTGAGCCCTGGCTGGGTTCTGCACTGCACAACGTTAGGCAAATACAGCAGCCATGCGGCTTTATATGCACCCAGCCCAGACACCCAGCCAAGGAAACACGCCGGAGCACCAGCACCTGCCCTCATCCTCCTGGAGAAACATGCAGGGGCTCATCGAGAGCTGAGGAGGCAGAATTTGGCCAGCCAGATCTCCTTCTTTCAATACCAGAATGACCAATCACCCCCTGCAAGCTGTAAGAAGTCGCCTATACCTCAATACATAGCTTTTTATTTACACACTACCACCAATAGCCACTCATCCAGAAGGGACAGATCACTTCTTGTATAAATTCACAGCTCAAATCACAGGCAAAACACAGCATAGGCTGGGACGAAAGAGGCAGTTTTAGAAAAGCAAGAAGACAGTGTAGGTTTCTGAAAGTGCTGATGCCAAAGCTGAGATGTGTAGTAATGATGTCTGTGTTCTCTCATTCCCATACGTTACTGCCGACATCAATGAAGTCAGAACAGCGTTACGGAAGTAAGCCCAGAAAATGCTGCTTTAGTCAAGTTTTTTTGCACCTCTTAGACAGGAGCAATTCCAGTGACCAATCTTACCTGCCAGAATCAAGTCCTGGGATTAGCTTTGCTCAACGATTTTGAAACTGTGGTTCCCCAAAGTGCTGGTAAATCATCCCTATGTGGTCTCTGGTCTATTAAACAGTATGATCTCATCAGCCTTAAATAGCTGAGCTAAACTCTGTGAGAAACTTTGAGAGCTGACAACAGACTTCGTACCAAACTGTGGGCGTCACTGTCCTCCACAATACTGTCATTAAAGCAAGCTGTGGGTGGAAGCTTGGAATCACCATTACTGCAGCAAGAAAAGACATGCTGTGACAATATCTACACTAAACATTTGCCCTGGACTGGAGCTCTGGGCTTGGGTGTGTTGGGCTCACCAGTTTGCATGTCCTATTAAGGCAGACAGACGTCATGCTGGCAGGCCATGGCAGATGATGGTCCCAGCTGCTGACATTCTTGCCTAACTCTGGAAATGCTGCTGCTTCCCTCTAAAGACATGCGTAATTTCAGACAAATCCTAGGATGTGTCAGGTTTGACAAAACACTGAAGGGCATTAGTTTGTGTCTGCAAGAAGGTGGCACTCAACAGTACTACCCTTAGCTGAAGGCATGAGGTAGGTCTGGGGTCTGTGATGGTCTCACCTGAGCAGGTCCTGCACTGATGCTGCTTCTTAAAAGTTTTTTCTGACCCCCAGAGCCTTGGAAGGTTTTAAGACATGGGCTATGGAGCTTCTGTTTCATGGTTTACCAAGGAAGGGAGTTACAACAAAAAAATATGCTGTAGTCAAGACTGTAGATAAAAACATGGAAGAATGCATTGGAGAGAGAAGATGGAAGAGAGAGAATTAGTGCAAATATTTTTTTTAATGGAAAATATTCTAATTTTTTATTTCTTGCTAGCACTTCTTACAGGCAGCAATTACAGAAGTGTAACCTTCCCCCTACTATAGTCACTTCCTCTTCTTTTTGTGTAACATTTTAATGGATACACTTATTAAAAGAAATAAGATGCTTGAGAAAACAAATCAGATCAAAACAAAACAAATACTTCAGACTATACACACACAAAAAACCCACACACACGAGAGGCTGAAAAATGATCATTTTAATCTTTTCAGCTGAAAAACAGTTTTGGAATAAGGTTGCCTTTAGCAATAATTTCAACACTCACCCAAAGAGAATTTAGTCAACATATTCTATCCTATTTAAGTTAAATGCTCCACAGAAACATCTCAATATTGATGATATTTTTAAATTAGAAGTTTTGAGATCACTTCCTGACAAGAGAAGAAGAAAACAAAATACTGAAAGGCAGAAATTTATCATAGGAAAACATGTTTTACAACATTAGCAACTCTGGGGGCATGGGGGATTTTTTCTTTTATGCTTATTTTTTTCCTTTTCTAACACACACCAAAACCACTCTCAAGCTGTTGTGGGGAATTGCAGTTGTCCATTACACCTCTCTGATCATCTCCAGCTCATTATAATGTGACCTGTGGGCCTATGTGGTTGTGTGCCCTGGAGTCCTACTGCTTCAAACATCCTAACTAGGGACTTGTTGGGACATGCAGGCTGGATGAGACCCCCAGGAATTTTCTTTTGTGGGAAACGCAGGGCATAGGCAGGGGGGACTGGAGGGGCCTGCTGTACCATACTGTCGCTCTCGCCAGGGAGTTGGGCCGCTCCCAAGTCTCTGTGTCTAAGATGTAAGCTCCATTTGCCATTTCCCCCCCAGCTCCATTCCAATTTGCATACACCTATGCTTGAAGAATAGCTGTACTGTGCACAAATGTCCTAACTGGCATACAAACAAGGATGTTTATACATAAGCAAATTCATCCTTTGTTGACTATTAGAGTCATTAGTCTCTTTCAAACACTCGAGTCATTCCATTCATGGAACAGAAAAAGTACCACTGACCTCAGCGACCTATCACAGACAAACCAGTGAGCAGCCAGGGATGGATATAGAAAGTAAATTCTCATTTAATAAAAATTAATAAAAAATCCACCAGTTTAAATTTGTTCACATAAACCATTCAAAGGATAGTTATTCACAGCTTAGTGAAGACATTAATTCTATTTCTTTTGAATTAACAAAGAATAGTGAAGATCAAGACCTTGTGAAGCTCACTGTAGCCAATGCAAAGAATGACTGTTTAGTGGGTTTTGGGAATGCATCCTATTTTCAAGTGTGTTTGAAAAACTGTAATTTCTAGTCCTTCAAACTATACAAGGAGATGGACTGTCTTTCCAAAATACTTAACAATACGCAATATCCAAAGACAAGGAAAGTCAGTTTGAAGAGATATGTCAGCACACAAAGGGAAAGGGTGTGTGTGGGGAAATGAAGGAGAAATAAGACACTATTTTCTTCGTGTCCCTGCAGAGTGCGATGCAGGACAGAGAGCATAAATTTAGGCCTGTGCTGCTGGGAACAGGAGAGGTGTCAGAAATCACACATTTTGCAGTGTGTTCCTCTACAAGAAAGTCCTTTGAGAGAAAAGCCTCTAAGTGTGTGAGCAGAACCCATAAAATTTTACACCCACCACCCCCCAAAAAAAAAGGGAAGAATCGAGAGTCCAAACCTGCCACAGAAACCTCGACCCTTCGTTTAAATTTGTCTGCAATGCTTTTACAAGACATAGCTTGAAAAAGGCTGCATGCTTGCAGTAAAAAAGTTACATCTATAACTTTTTTCATTGCATCAAGCTGTTCTTGCCAGTGCCAAAACATTACTTTCTACACTCACAACAATATGTATGTATGGTTTTAAAATTCCGCACGGTAGTTTCATACCAAACTGTTCATTGTTTATATAATTTTTCATGTTAAAATGCATGCTGTGTGCCAGAAAAAAAAAAAATTCTGATGTTTTAATCATTTTGCATAAATTGTGTTTACTGCAGGTTTAAAAAACAAAAAGCCTTACTCCTAACTACCAATCTGATTGAAAACAATTTTGCTTCTGGCACAAGACTGAACAATATTCAGCACAAATGACGTTTCGTTCTATTATTAATAGATGTGATATGTGAGAAATGAAGATGTATGGCTACTTGTTTCTGCTTATAATTATAGCGATGCCATTCTTATTTTCCCTCTTTTATATATGCTTTTCAGAATCTTTGGGTTGGATATCTATCTGTGATCTCTCATCCAAGGGGCAAAATGACAATGAAAATAAGAGCAGCTATCCTGTTACAAGATTAATTTGAGAATGATAAATGAGTGTTTTTAGAATGAATTGCATAGGTTACCACTTAAACAGGTCTTGGCAGCAAACCAGCCCTTTTCTTCAACAAAAAGGGGGGAAAAAAAATGTAGAGAATGTATAAATGAGTTGATTGCCCCAGGATGTCTCTCTTCCAAGTAGGATTAGAGAAACCTACTGGGGCATTTTCTATCCCTACAAAAGCACTATTTGTACTACAAAAGTTCACCCTGATAATCATGTTACTACAGAAAAAAGAAAAAAAAAGAGAAAAAAGATTTTCTGCTCCTGTGTAACCTCTTGTAAGACATCTGAAGTCATAGGTGCCACAGTCAGCTGTATAATCCAGGCTCAGCCTGTCCGGAGAGTGGGAGTGAGAACAAGCTCTAGCAAACACTCTTCAGCATAGACAAGGAAAACCAAGCACTGTATTTTCCTGCTAACATAGAAAACATGCTGTGAAATCTAACTCCACAGTCCAGGCACAACTTCACCAGGGCTGTGCAGGTTTTAACTGCACTCTGCCATTAGGTTCAGGCTATGGTTGGCCTAGCACGTGTACTTTGTAGGAAAAAAAATAATAAAAATAAGTATTTGAAGGGCAGCTCCCGGTCACGCACATTCTTGTTTCTAAAGCTGCTTCTTCCAATTGAGAGACAGGGATTTCTGAAATGCCCAATCAGTTATGAGTAAGACTCCAGCATGGCTTAAGGCCAGTCATGATATATATTTGATGAGATGGGACATCTGTGTTTCAGTTTGGTCTCTTTACAAGAAATTTATTGGCAGGAATAAGTTTAAACCCTTGTCTGAGTATTACTCCTATGTGACAAGACAACTGGAATATTTTTGGTGGAGCCTTATAATTTTTCTCCCTTTTGTTGTGTTTTTCTTGCAAATTTGCTTCCTATTTTTAATAGGGTATTTAAAGAAGATGGAATCTTTTCCTCACCTTGATCAGTGCATTTTCCACCCTAACCTTTCTGCACTTAAAACCTTTAAAACTGACATAGCTGTTCAGATCAAGACCACAGTTCCTATCTGTGGAAGACATCAGTAGGCAGTTATGGAAATAATATAAGAAAAATGGAAAGAATGAAGGAGCCATCCTCCCAGCATCGTGTAATCAGATCTCCTGAGTGTGCAGCTGGTGGGGTTCTCCTCCATGGGCTTTTTTTTAACCCATTTTCACTTTGTTTCCTTGGCTCTCTTAAAATTCAGTAGTAACAGGCTTGAGATTGTATTTCTTTCTGTGTCAAAAGATACTGTATTTTAAAAAAGGGTATATTTTGTTGTTGTCTTATAATCCCTAGGCTTTGGGAAATGGTGAATGGACTTTGATTTTTCCTATACACCCTTTTTTTTTTTTTTTT
>VZTU01032529.1:22786-88390 GCA_013400835.1 Zapornia atra
TTTTTGAACATCTGACCTGGACATGACCAGAAGAGACCAAACAGTGAAACAAGATGGAATAAAAATAGGGAAAAAGAGAACTGACAAAAACTATAAGCAAAAGCAAATATAAGAGAAAGACTGGTGACAGACATATTCTTAGAACTGAATGAAGTGATTTTTCAAAGGTGAGTCTACTTGAAATGGGACCTAAATATGCTAAATACCAATGTTGTCTCTTAATCACTAATCTATGTTCTCACCCAATATTTTCTTCATAACGAGCTCTGTTCGTTAGAATTCATACATCTATAAACAAGCAAAACAAAAAGCCCAAACCAACTAAACAAACCAATTAAATGTTTATGCATAACAGAAAAAAGGAAAGATTCTCTCCCTGGCCCCAGCTGTTCATATTTATATTCACTTGGCAAATGTCTAAAAGAGTTTCTATCTGATACATTCATTAATGTCTGGGGGGGGGGAAATGGATCCTGAGATATTGTTATAATTCATTGCAATCACAACTGTCTTGAAGATATACTACTTTTCTGTTGTTCTGTGTTTGAGCCACGCTATGAGTTTATGTGATGGACATAGCTTTCTGACACTTTCTTTCAGGATGATCTGTGTGAAAGGTTGCAAATCAGTCCCTGGTACATATTGCATATCAAGAGAAGGCAGGAAAGGATACTGCTGTTTAGTAAGTGGAAGAGTGGCATGCCCACTGCGGTGGCAGGTGCTACAGAAAGTTTTGTTAAAAATGAATGGAAACACAGTCTCTCTGTGGAGCACCATGACCTCTCCTCATGGACCAGACTTTGGGCAGCAGAGTACGAGTAGCAGAGCTACTCTGCTCCACTTGCCCGTGGCACAATATTCCCAACTGAGTGAACTGACTTAAAATTAAATATGAACCATCCAGAAGATCCGATGCACAAAGCTCAATCAAAATGAAATGAAGAATTTCTCTGAGATCTGAAGAAAAAAAATTGTAAAATTATGACTGTGAGATGTGATTCTGCCACTTAAGTCTGAGCATTGATGATAGCAAACTTCCCATTGTGATACAAACCATTATAGACAACAGAGAAACCTGTCTCTGTGCAAAGCTCTCTGACATGTATGCTACCATAAAACGTATTGCCTGAGTTTAAGATAAAGAATGGTCAGATTTTAGGCATGGCTTGGAGATTGTGAAAAAAAAGAATATTAATTCTGTTTGTACTTTGCATTTCAAGGAGTAAGACAGCCTCATCCAAAGTATAGTTAAGCAAACCACTGTATTCCACTTGCTTTTACTGGGCACTGGAACCCAGGGACCTTAGAAACTAATGTTATGCTCACAAAGTAAGATACAACGCCTGCCCTAAAAGGTTTGCAGTATAAACTTCTGAACCACTATTGCATAACTCACACTTTTTAAGGCCTACAGATAACATTAAATAGTAGCTTGTGCCTGAAAGCTGAAGATTTTAGCAGCATTCAGAACCAGAAAAGACAAACAAAAGAGCAACCGCCATTCATAGATTTTTTCAGAATGGTTATTAAATCTGGTCATACAAAATCCTTATTCACATCTAAATTTCACCTTTCCAGCAGATACTGATACTGTCACCCTAAAAAAATAAATCTGCTTTGAAAACTCTTATTTGTCTGATTCTGTTTTCATAGAATCATAGGATGAAATGGGTTGAAAGGCACCTTTTTCTAGCTGAATATCCAAAGGTTTTAAAGAGGTTATATCCCCAAGACAATAAAACAGGGACATGCACAGTATACCACATTACTTAATGTGGTATAGCTCCAATTTCCATACAGTTTTGGAGGGATACCTAGAAAGACAGACCAGGCATCAACCTGTAAATATGTATGGAGACACTGTATTTCCAGTGCCAGTGTCTGATAGTTAGGTTTGTCTGCACTGCTAGTTACAAGTTCCTCTGCTCAAAAGATGAAGAATTACAAAATGAAAAAATACTCAAGAAGTCCTGTCAGAAACATTGCAAATATTTTCCTGATTTTACTTTTTTTTGTTTATCCTTGCACTGTGCTGCAGACTATGTATATCATTTATACGGTAAACACTTGCAAAGAAATGCCACATAAACTGTTGTCCATTCAGAACAATTCCCTTTTTTTGTTTGTTTGTTCAGTTTGGGGTTTTTTCTCTTTTTTTTTTTTTTTTTTTAATAACTAGTCTTTCTGTTGTAATTTACTTCTGACAGTTGATACCAAAGCACCTCAGTCGCCAGAAAACAATTGGTTCTCATTTTTATTCATTGTTAGCTGGATATTTGTGGTCTTCCAGCCCTGGTTGTTAAAATTCATTCACAAACATCCCAAGGTAAAAATCAAAAAACTCCTTTTACATTCCCCAACTCTTAATGTTTTCTCCTGTCTTGGTAAAAATTTTTACTCCAGGCCTGCAGGAACTAGAAACAGGTTGTGGTCATCCCTGAGCACTTAAAGAGACACAAGAGAGATACGTGAACTATCATTTAATGAGAAAGAGAGAATCTTCATCTCTTCAAAGGACTATGAACTTGTCCATTGATCAGAGCAAACTACCCTGCTGTATTTAGGAAGTCATAGTTGCAAAGGGCACACACATCCTATTGCACAGGAATGGGCTATGACCCTTGCTTTGGGACTCTGACCATCCAACAGTTATTCATGCCTTTGTCACCTTGAAGCTGAATTATGGCTCAGCCCTCCATTTCTCACTGTACCAATGAACCACTTTGAAACTGCTGTTAGTGCAGCATTACAAGGAATATTTAATACAGAGACATCTTTCCTTTTGATATCCACTAAGTACCAAACTGGTGCATTCCAGGCTAAATTTTTATATGATATTTTTGACCTTAGGTAATGCAAATTGTTGGAGAGGTCTGGCCAATTACAGTGCTCTCCTATGAGAAACAGAAGGAGATATTCAGGTTAAAAACAAATAAATATAATTTCTTATAGAATGTCTGTCAATAACTCAGTTACTGAGGCTCAAAAAGACATAATTCACAACAGATGTCATGAAGGGGTTTCACCGATAAAAAAGGACTCTGAAAAGTCGGGATTTTATATAAATGGAGTAACTATTGCACAGTTCAGACATTTGAAAACAGAGATATTGCCCATTGAGCTTCAGAACACCACCACTTTGAAGTTACCACTTGAAGAGAAGACGTAATTTCACTTGTACTGTAATTAGACCTGGGCGGCAAGACCCTAATGTCATTCCCATACAATGTTTCCTCTCAGCATAGCATTCCTCAACACATCAGTTAGCCTTGGTTTTACAGCCCCTTCCACTAACTTTGCTCAAGTGTACTAATTAGTACAACATCTCAGTGGAAAAAACTTGGACATCCCTGTAAAACCAGACAATCCAAAATCCCCCCTTTCAGGCTGCATCCTGTGAGACCTGTACCCAGTGCCAGAACTGAACACACAACTCCAAATTTGTGAAAAAATTGTGCCACCAGCTCAGTGATGACAACGATGACAGGGCAACCATTTTACTCAGCTTGTTGCAATCACTTGGAAGTAAACAAAGTTACTGACATTGTTTTAAACTAAAATAACTAGCTTAGATAGAATTGTAGCTGTTTATAGTTGAGCTTGGGTGGATCAGGTGGCCACTCAAGCCAGGGACTGGAATTCTCCACAGAAAAAACCCACAACACCCCGGAGTATTTAATTAGCATGAAACACATATTTTTTTTACTCAATAAAAAGATCCAGATTTTCAAACTTAAGTGGCCTGATTTTCTTTATTTGGCATTTACTAGACACGGATGGAAATCTGTTAGGTTGGTGAGGTGGCTTGTGCTTTTTAGGGGATGGTGGGAATGCAGCCACTGTAATTGTTGCCATGCATTTTATATAGCCTGATCTCAGACCTATTGCACTTATGAATTTTCTTTCCAGATTACAGAACACACAGGTTTACTATCACTATATTAAGAAAATGTGTAGATGCAGAAGGAGAAAAGCTATCAAAGAAGCCTTTAAACGTAAATAAAAATTACCAACAAGATCTTAGCAGAATCAAATCTCCTTTAGACAAGTCTTTGTACAGTAAGAGTACTGAAACTTACATAATTGGACAAACAGTTTGGGGATTTTTTATTCCAGCATCTGGTTGTCACTTGAACTACAATGCAGCTCCAATTATATTTTATAGGGAGCAATTTCATTTTTATAGTTTAAGAATCCTTTGGAATTGGTCTGTGAAAGGAAATAAAAAAAAAAAAAAAGAAGAAAGAAAAGTATCGGCTGGCTTCAGAGCATCTAAATGGAGGGTTAGATCAGAAGGCGCAACCCAGACTGGCTGTTTATAGTGCCCGCTACTGAAACTGTTAATTCAAAGCAGTGCCCTGAAAATATCTATCAGTCTTCCCTCCCTGGCCTTTTAAGGGGAAAGAATGAAATCCCAACGAATTATTGGGGAGCAGTCCAAAAGTCTCATCTCTTCTCATTGCACAAGCTAGCATGTATTAGGAATAAAGGCCTCAGATGCCAATGACTCGTTCTTCTCTTTATTTGCTAAGTAAGTCCTCCTCCTTGGTTCTAGAATTGAGGACAAAAATACTGTCCCTTATCCTGAGTGTGGTACCGCACTGATCTTGTGCCTACAGGAGGTAGATGTCCAGGAAAATCAGTGACACTCAGTGTTTAATGCGAGTAATCTGATTTGTCAGCACACTTATCAGTCATTCAACAGATTTCCTCAGTGAAACTTTGGAAAATATCTTCTTTGGGGGACCTGAGTACAAAACCCATGTTCAGTTCCCAGATATACTGTTTGCCTCAAGACATGTCCTTCTGCTCAGGTATCTTCATCCCATGCAACAGCATTTCCTGGTGTCTCCTGCTCTAATCTGAGTTTATTTTGTACAATAGAGCAACTCACAGCTGGCTTTTACCTGGACAAGGCAGCTGCTGGAAGATGGGCTCAGCAGGAGGAGATGCATTAGTGACTGGAAGCTTGCAGGGCAGTTCAGAAGCTCTTTTCTCTGCTGCCAGCAGTGAGACAATGACAGTAAATTTAGTCTGAACGTCACTAAACTCCATTACCCCCTGCCAGGCTAAATTACCTTCTGGATGAGTCTTCAGTTACATTCAGGCTCATATAATTTATATTTTAGGACTGTGCAGGGAAAAAGCATTGATAGAAATGTGATATAAAGGTCCAATGCTAGGTGTGATTAGGCAAGCTGCTGAATCTGAGTTCGTGCATGTTTCCTAACTCAGGGGCAATTTCACACACACTTTGGCTATTCTGCTTTTAAAAGCCAAAGGAATGACACTCCTCTATGCTTCACTGACATCACACAAGAATAAGGTTCTTGTCATCATGATCATTATATGACAGAATCATAGAATCATTAAGGTTCAAAAGACCTCCAAGATCATCTAGTCCAACCATCTCCATTTCTGTTCTCCTATCTAGCTGTGTGAAAACAGTGTCTGCATTTTCACATTAATGTCCTTGCATCTAAGGAGCCAGTATTAGAGACTACATAAATCATGCCATGGTCCAATAATTCATTCATTTGGAGGAGGGAAAGGAAATTTTTATTTAATCAAATGACTGGCATACTGCACTGCTGTTACATGGTTGGCTGGCATTTTAGCATTGAGATTCAAATGCTCCTGAATTGCAACAGAAAACATTTCCACCAAGTCTGCATACTATCTTCTCTCAAACAAGTCAGAAAAAAAAATTAGACTCTTATTTCCTTTTAACATACTAGCAGTGACAGGTGCTAGTCTTGTTCAGAACCTCAGACAAATCAGTGCCCCTTTACATGACTTTACCCGTATTTTCATGTATAGCTTCAACATTTTCAAAACAGCTCTTCATTAACGATAAGCTCTGTCTTAATAGCATGCTGCAGCTTGAGAGTTTTAAATGAAGAAGAGTCCCATCGAATCTGACAAGTTTCCATTGCTTTAAATTTGGAGTGAGACAGATCGAAATACATGCACCGGCTGTGGTTAATTATCAGAGATGCATGGATATTTTTTGTAAGAATATTATTTAGTCTTTACCATTTACAGTAATGTTTTGAGGAGTAAAAGCCTGATTCATCCCTGTGCAACCCTGCTTCTATTATCCATTAAATCTTATTTGTATTTGAACATTTTGTTTTTGTTCACAAGCTGGTTTTATGGCTTTCTCTGCATAAAAATATTGGGGGTGGGGATGTTTGCCAAAAGGAGACATAATTGCAAGGTCTTTTACAAATTGTAAACGCAGTTTTCTCCTCCTACCCTATTCCCTGCTGGTTTTGTCCTTAAGCCTCCCAACAAGCTTCAACAAGATAAACGCTTCACAGGATGCAGAGAACTCTTTGAAAGAGTCACCCCTTGTTTGGAGGTGTGACACAGGATCACCGGAAAAAAAATTCACCATTAGCTTCACAGAGGTTCACTTCTCTATACAGGAGCTCTTTCAGTAACATTCCTTTGGGGTATGGAGGAACTGTTTTGCAAGCCTGTTACATAATGGTAAAATTAGGCAGGCAATTCTTCATTTGGGTTATCTATAGAAGCCCTGGTCCCGTTTCAGACAGACAAGTTTCAATGAACACCATGTCAATGCTTGCTTATAGAATTAGAAGACCTTTTTTTTCTATCATTTCTCTAAACACACTGTCTTTCTAGGACTCTTTGATGTATTTTTCTGCTAAACAGCAATGAACCTGCACGGAATTCAATAAAGACTCCGTTTAGGCAAGTAATACAGTGGTGCTCACACTGTCAGTGAAAGCTGTTCACGCTAAACTACTACCTTCCACTGTCAAGGAACAGAGAAAACTAAGCTAGTGAAGGGCAGATCTCATCCCATCACATGATGTAGGTCACTGGAAGGCCAAGTTTGACAATTCAGCTGTGTTATAACTTTGAATGGAGTAGAAGAGTCAATTCCCCAACTTGCAATTTAAAGCTTGGAGATGGCCAAATCTACATTCCCCATCACGCTGCTCTTCCACATCGCCTTGTCTTTTCCTGCCAAGTGATTAAGTAGAAAAAGCTATGGCCTAACTTTTACAGGCATATATCCAGCACAGTGGAAGTCCTGTCCTGCAAAGTGGCTTGCAAAGTGATGACAACACAGCAGAGATCAGACACTGAAGGGGTACTGTGTTGGGAACTGTAAATAAATTGATGGTGTTTAAAGTAGTGACACTCCCAGAAAGATTTAGGTGAAGAAGTTTGGAGTGAACTTCAACAGAGAGATGCACTTAATGATTGTAAAGAGTCAGGGAACTTTTTTCATATAATACCTTTTTTATCAGTGAGGGTTAAAGCAAACAGCCCTCCATGATCCCACTGTGTAATTGCTTCCATTTTGTTTAGCCAGTTTAACCTCACTTTAACCCCTCTGACTACTGTTCAAGACAAAACAAAATGACTTTGATGATCTTAGGCCAGCAATAATAATAAACTCCCCTGGCGTTGTAAACCTCTTTGTGTTAAGGACAGAGAGATTGATTACTCTCCAAACTGTTTGTGCTGTGTGATTGATAATGACCAGTTGAAACTCCCCTTGCTCCTCCTGTGTACCTCCATACAAGGGGGATTTCATCCACTGGCACCTGTGAGGGCTTTACCTCAAGGCATGGTGAGGGTTCAAAGGCAGAGTGAAGAATGGGTTTCAGCAGACAAGTTTTGGGGGCAGATCCTTCTGAAACCTGCAGTCTCTTCACTTGCATAACAAGCTGGAGTTAGGTACTCGGCTAGCACAAATAACTTCAGTGAAGATGTATTGGTTTTATTGCCAAGGTATATAATCTGATTAAAGATTGTTCTGGGGTACTGCTAGCCGTTCAAAGACAAAGTTGTCCCATTCAAATTATTTCATCACTTTTGGCTGCTGACAGATCCAAGACATCTCCAGACCACTCAAACTCCATCACCACTCAAACCATCCATACCTGCAATTCCAGCGTGACAGCATGCTCTGCAATTATCACGGAGTGCAAGAGTCTAGGAGGAAGACATGTTGTGGCAAGAGGAGTCTTTTAAAAATAAGCAGAGTAAACACACAATGCTAAGTTAAATTGACCTGATTTGCATTCATAAATGAAGGAGGGTGAATGCAATTATGCTGTGGCCATGGACTAAAGGTCAAATGTCATGATTTTCAATTATAAAAACACTACCAGCAAAACAGCAGTGATGTAGTGGGATCAGTGATGTACAGTGTTGATCTAGGAGGTTATGCATTTAGTAAAGTTTTAAAATTTGCAAGCTGACCACAGATATTTGTGTGGTAGGGTGAATGGGACTGAGAGTTCTTCTGTTTACGGTCCATCTTTCATCAGATTTGCTGTTTGGAAACACATTATTAGCCATATTGTGTGATGAAAATAAAGTTTCCAAACTAAATTTCCATTAAGTTAATGTCAGTGTGACAGATGACCCAAATTCTTATTTCAAATATATTTCAAAACCAGAAAGGGATAGGTTTCTTTTCAAAGGCTTCTGCCATTCTGACTCCTTGAATGCTGCTACAGGATATATGTACTGCTTTCAGATACAAGTGATCAAGAAGTTTAAAATGAAAGAAACGTGCAAGAATTTTTCATATTCTACAACATTAACCGTAAAACTTTTGGGTTTTTTTTAATGTTTTGTTTTCTTGTGCAACCATTTAACTTGGCCCCTTATTTAGCTATTAGGGGTACCTATTAGGGAGACATACCAACACATAAGGCATTAAAAACAACGAAGAAAATTGCTTGTGCACTCACTGCTGACGAGTCCACATTGCCCCTACAACACTGCTGAGTGGTGGTTAACCTAACTCACACTGGGCTGAATTAGGTTAGTTTGTGAGGCTTTGCCTCTGCACAGCTGCTTCTGCTGAATTGTTTTATTCCTAGGTGGACTGCAGTTAACTCCTTAAAATATTATCAGACAGAAAACTCAGTGAAGAAAGCAGGGTTTTTTTGTTTTGTTTTCCTTTTTTTTCTTTTTCTTTCAAGGAAAACCTAGAAATGTCCACATTTTAGTTTTAGGTTTACATTTTCTGACTTCTTCGGGGGTTACCAGACTTCAGAAAGGTGAGAAGTCTGAAATTTAAGCAGCGCAACCAGGACTACACCAGTTTGCATAAAGAACTAGACAAAAAAATTTAAACTGTCATCATATATGACACAATAATGACTAAATTTGAGGTGTGTAATCCCAGCACAAGAAGAATCTTAGACTGATCTTGTCAGTGCATCTGTCTGTGCATTCTCTTTATTGATGCAGGCTGATCCCTAAGCTTTTGTCTTCCACATGGATCCAGCAAGTTATGAACTTTAAAAAGAGATTTATGCCCGGGGACAACCCCAACATCTATTGAGAACAAAGTAAAGTCCAATAAGTATTTCACTGCAAAGACCTCACTTTTTGAATGATCTCACAATTAATTATTTGTATTAGTTCTCCCACAGCTGTAACATTCTTTACCTGCAGTTCAGACAGATACATAATTCTTCCTTGCCTTTGAAAACCATCAAAGGATTTAACTTTTAGCACTTGCTTTAAAACCATAGTCCTCATTGATCACTACAAACAATGGTAAAAGCAACAGATTTTCACACTAAGGAGTGAAGGATCTGAAGAGTGTGCTGTTAATGCACAGTGGCAAGGACCATCAACACCTTGGAAATCCAGGCAGGGAGGAGATCCCTCAGCAGGCTCTTGGTTTCAGTGTTCTTTTTACAATACCAGATACATGAAATGTGGTACTTCCATGATACAGATCTGGCTCCTATATGACGCAACTTCAAAAAGGTCGTATTTCAGGTGTGAAGGAGATTTCTGTAATTTGGCCATCTTTGTGATGATTCCTCATGCTGCTTCGCACATGTGTCATAAGCCTCTCTGATAAAGTTTTCATACAGGTGGAAACGATGTTTTCAAGCAAATTCCTTTCTCAATCCGAACATCTATTTAAATGCAAGCAGATTTTTTTCCCCAAAAAAACACCTAACAAATTAAAACATCTGCTTCAAGGGAATCACAAGTTTATTGCTGTCATAACAACCTGGCATTTGACATTCTGTACTTTGCTGAATTAAAGCCACAGTACACTGTACTCCAGAGAAGCAATGATGGGTTATAGTTTGCTGTAACATCTGCAGAGGACAAAATGCATGTTTGCTCTCAAGTTCAAAGAGCTCTTGGAACTATATTGTCTCAAAACACAAACTGAAAGATTGCATATGGTTCGCTCCTCTTTTTGTTTTATTTATAAACTTGTTTGTGAGATATAAATACACTTAATTCTGAACCCTAGAAATCTGCCCCTGAAAAGAACAGTAACAAGACGGGACAAATGAAAGATCCTTCCCATAACACTGTGCTCAAGTGAAGGACACGTGTTAGGCAAAAGAAGGGAGAGAGTGATAGGCAAGTGTCTCCTGAAGTGCTCTTCCAAGTAGGACTTTACTAATGGATCAAGGAAGAACTTAATTAATTGCTCTGTTAGAGACTGACTTGGATGTCCTGCTCCACAGTTTAGTTCCTCAGTGTTTCAGTATCTGATTTGTAAAATGGAGACCATAGTAACTGTCAGCCACAAATTATTCTCGGAAACTGTTGTGTAAATCGTCAGACACTGTAGTATCTCAGGAACAGAGACCATTTAATCACGAAGAGAGAAGGGTGGAGGTAAAAACAGAGAGGACAAGTTTTTGTTTCTTTGCATATATTATTCCTCAGAACACTGGTGTCTCAGATACAAACAGCAGGATAGAAGACTAGAAAATTTTATCTATTACTAGAAACTTTCTCCCCACTTCAGTGTCTCCGCAATCTTTCATGAGTCAAGGAGCAGTAAGGGAATGTCACTTACCACCTATGTCTGCTGTTAACCCCCAGAAAGCAGTAGTCAAATCATTCTAAATCCCCAAAGTATTTCTAACAGAAAAGCCTAAAGGAAGTAATAAATGTTATGCACACATTGAAAACAGGCTAGGTTTTGGGACAGGCTTTGGTTGGGGTTTATTTTTTGTTTGCTTGCTTTCTTTCTTTCTTTTCTTTTTTTTGGTCTTTTTTTCTTTATAAGACTATGTTAGAATTCTATGAAATCTGTACTTTTCTGTCAATAGTCCTCACGCAGTTTATCTCTACTGTATATTATTGTAATGGTCTGTTTAAAAGCTTACATATTTGACCCAGGCATTAGTTAAGTGGGGCCTCTGTAATGGGAGAAAAGAACTTTCTCATGGGTTCTAGAAATACTGCATTGTAAATCCCTGTAATTTTCTTTTGGTCAATATTTGGAATTTTCATAAAAGCTTTAGGAAGGGACTGGTATAACCCTGTAACTCTTATATGCCTGCTGGAGTATGTGCACAGAGAGTCACTTACACCCTGCTCTATGAGCACAGACTTTTGTAAAGCTATGTGGCACCTACATGGGAAGAGCAATCCCTCCAAGGGATGGTCGGAGAACTTCTCTTAAATTTAAAACACCAAATGTTTTGTTTTGTGCTAATCAGTTACATCAGCTGTGTTGACTCAAGTAGAACAGAAAAGCAGGAGGGAGCAAATAATTAAAAAAAAAAAGAGTGATAAAAAGACATGAATTCAGCAGTCTGCTGGTGAGTCAGCACTCACAGTAGCTCTGCCTCCTCTAACCAGCCCTGGAAATACTTGAAGGACTGGCATGCTCAGAAAGAATAATATGGTAGTGACAGCATGTTACATGGAAAACAGAGCATAGACAAAAGCAAACAGGTTGACAAAGCACAAGGAAGATTTATGTTCACATTGTGGATACAACATTTTGACGGTACCCATTGCGCCTTTTCTTTGTAACAACTGCAGGCAGCATTGCATTCTGTGTTGTGACTCAGCTGACATGGCAGGAACAGCAACTACTTTAACACTGATGCAAGATAAGGGGAGCAGCTGCTCCCATCTACACCCAAAGACACATTCCTTTTTTCCTTCATTTCAAAAGTCACTCTCTACCTCTGTTCTGTCAACACTCCCCTACTAAGGGTCAGGGAAGAATTTATTCCACCTCTTTTATCACGTACATTCATATGTAGCACTTCATTTACTGAGGTATTTTTTGGGGGGAGATGATAACTCTTAACTCCTAAAGGTATGGAAGACCGGGTCTTCTGATCATAAGCTCTGGCTCCTAAAGGTCAGATGCTGCTTGCTTAGTTATGTCAATTTTATTACAGTCACCTCACTTTCCATGTACAATGGGCATTTGATGATTGATGTTTCGTAATGGGACATTCCTACTGAACTCTTTAAGAAATTCTTTCCCTCCATTCAAGAGTTCAAAGGAAAGAGAAAAATTGAAACAGCAATTGCATAAGATTTATGTACTGTACAGTGAGAAGCCAAATACTCTCCTGTTGAACACAGTTATCTAATAGCAATTGGGAACAGCATGTGGAAGCTGACTTCAGGTATTCTTGACTTGAAATCACAGCCCATTTTTACTAAACAATGGAAGATAAGGGGTATATAAAAAACAGAATATAGAACCTTCCAGTTCAAAAGTATAAACTAATTATTCTATTTAAAGACATTCCATAGCAAGATATATTTATGTTGACAAAGGAGTTAATTCTTTTAGAGTCTTAAGTATGAAGTTCATAACAAATAATTTCCATTTTCTACCACTGGATTTTGGGTTAGTCAAAATTATAATTTCTTTCCAACTGGTTATGGTTGCTAATTTCTACACCATTTCTGGAAATGGTAAAAATTAGTATAATTCATTTATACATTCAGTAGAACAGACATCTTTATAATCATAGAATCGTAGAATTGTATCATAGAATCATAGAATTGTAGGGGTTGGAAGGGACCTCAAGAGATCATCGGGTCCAAATTGACTGTTGCATTTTCTGCTGTAAAAGCATATTCATTAAAAGATCAGAACTAATTGAAAGTTTTGCAAAAATAAGAACAGAAAAAAAAAATTGTCCCACTCTGTGTCTTTCTTTGTGAAAATTTATTTTTATTACTGTAAATGTGATGGTGTCTTTCCCCTTTTTTTAAATAAGAGCAACTTGTGTCAGTCTGATCTCAGTGCTGCTATAAGTGATGTCTTTGAAGTTTTAAACAAGAGGTTTACAAGTGAAGTTGATCAAGTGCATTCTTTATTTAGGTGCACATAAAGCTAGACTTTTTCTCTACATGTGGTAAAAGTTTTGTCAGTCATCCCACCTGCCCTCATGAAATAGAGCATTATTTTTCAGCACAACTTATTGTAATACTTGCAGTGTTCGAAATGACTGGTTTTGAACTATACATAGAGACCATGATTTATATGCTCTCATTTCATGTCTTCCATAAAGACTTTAGCAATGTGAATTTAATTTCCAGGAGAAGCGCTGCCACTTAGTTGCAAGCAGACTATTTCATTCCCAAGCATTTTAAAAGAGCTAGCAAAGACTTGAATGAGAAACTGCTTAAAAATACTTCTCTAAAGAGGGAAAAGTATCTGTGCGTTTTGATCATGTAAGAATACACAAAGTTTAGATGTTTCTAACTTTTCAAAACCTAGTCACATACCCATTTAAGAAGCAGGAGGATGATAATGGATTTTAGGATCTGGTTGCAGCGGAAAATAAAAAAAAAATAAAGAAATTATCAAAATAATATAGCTGTTAAAGCAAGATACAAAGGCCTAGAAACCCTGCTATAGTCTGCCTAGGGTCTTGACAGCCTTATGATTACAGTAACCCAGTCTCTCTCAAAATAGCACCAGGCAATATGACTGACACCTGTCATGGGTGACTTTTACCTTCTCCTCAGAGCTATCTGCTCTGATTGGGGTTTTACTTTTGGAAAGGTTTGAATGCCCACATGATTCAAAACATGTGAAGGAAGGCAGACAGGAGTATTTCCAGAAGGAACAGAAAACAGTGAGATTTCTCATTGTTTACAGGGCGGGGAGGAGGGAACTTTACATCCTGGTAGTAATGTAGAACCGAGTTCATCTTCCAAGCTCCATCAAAGACAGAACAAAAAATTATAACTAGTAGCAACAGGCAAAGACTAAGATTCAATTTAAGCTACTATCACCCTAACAAAATGGGATGAATCTGTCCCATTCTCTTTTATGAGAGTTGGCTGATCCAAAAGTGTCCCATGACCTCAAGTTACTCCATCTCCTTAGGAGCTCCCATCCCCATCAAGACCTTTTCCTGTTTATATCCAACTATGATGCTAACCATTTTAAAGCTTATACTAAATAATAAAAAAAATAAATAAACAATTTTATGCACTATTTGGTAAGTTTGAAAGTCCTGGTTTCCTCAAGGGTCCAGTAACTTAATAGAATTCAAGAAGCTCCATTTCTAAAGCAACATTCCAGTTTTAACTCCTTCCTTTAGTAACTTTTTTTCAGGATTACACCAATTTTTGATGGAATAACAGAAAAAACTTTACCAGAACTGTGTGTTATCTTAAGGTAATACATAAAACATAAACCCAAGGTGAGTACTTTGGTTTTTCTCCCTTAAAGACTGGGTTGTTTTTGAGAAGAGCCATCATGTTTGCAGTCTTTTAATAGTGAAATTTTCAAGACTTTAACAAGGACTTTAGACATATATTTGATGTAACCTTTATTTTTCAAAAAAGCAAGATGTAGAAAAGAGAAAGTTACCAAAGAGCACTGACAGTGCCCTTTCCAAGCCCAGAATGGTTTCTGCCATGTTATGCTGACCTTGGTCACAGCAGAAAATGCCTCAGAAGCACAAGAGCTATTAGGAAAGAAAATTTGTCTTTGAGTGAATGAATGAACAGCCCAAAGACTGTCTCTCATTTGTTTGTGTATGTGTGGTTGAGTTTCTAAAGCTTGTTCATCCTATAAGGACTGAATTCTCTGTAAGGATTGATGCTGTGAACCAGATTTCATCAATTCATCATGAAAACACTGACATGCTATTGTCACAAACAGAAAAGGACCTACTTAATCCAACCATCGTTGAATTCCCCACCAATTAATTTTGGGTGGGTCTCATGGTTACAACAAAAAAAATCAAGAGTCAAACGGATGCTGGGACTGAGTTTGAATTGAGGCACTGAGTGACTGGATGACCTTGAGGACAGCCTCTTGTCCTCCATATGCCTCAGCAATCCAGCAGTATCACTAGAAGGAAGGCATGACCCCACTAAACACCAGATGCTGTGCTCAAGCCTTTCAGGCTAAGCTACAACACAGTAAAATACACAAGCTAATATGGAAACATTTTTGCAATGATTCACCTGTCCCCTTTGACCTCCTCCTCAAAGGCTGGGAATGACCAGGAAGTCAGTGAGAAACAAAGACGATCTCATTTCTTCTTGCTGGGTGGGCTCCACTCCCCCAGTATCTGCAAAATATCCAAGTTGGATTGCCAAAAATCCCAACCACCCTTAAAAAGAACGATCCCAGTGTTGGCAAGACAGAAAGTACAGACAAACACCTGTGTGCCTGCTGAGAGCAGCTGTACTGAGAAGTTTCTGCTGCAGAAGTTTCCGTGGTGTACATGCCAAACTGCTGCCAAGCTGAGTGTGTCTGGCTGGGAAGGAAGGGAAAAGCAACAAAATGCAGCGGAGTTCACATCAGCAGAAAACAAGCATCACTTGCTGATATTTTCCTAAGACTCACGCTGCTCTGCACAGGCAGTCATCTCCTCTCTGAAAATACATAGTTTCTCTTGTTCTCTACCAGCATTATTGGCTCTGCACACATCTGTGGACAGTTGGACTTGCAACTCGTGATCTGACTTTCCCTGAGGAAAGACCTGTCCCACTCTAGGTATTTCTGTCCCCGCCAGTTTGCAGCCATCAGTCTAATGTGAGCCACTACCACTGAAAAGAAGCGCAGAAGCACTTTGCATCCTCTATAGAGCAAAACCACTTGGGTCAGTTCAAGAAATACTGTGTTATCAAGTAAAAGCTACCTATTGGAATAAATATGGTTAGAGTTCAGATAAATTTTTACATTTTACACAACTAGGTTGAAGAAAAGAATAAGGTAGGGAATGAGGAGCAGACTTGCCCACAAAAGTAGGTCTCCCCTTCCCAGCTTAGTGTTCTGATTTCTAGATGTGGACACCTATGGATCATATCCCCCTGCTCCTGCATGACTGAGGTGTCTCAAATTTACCAGGATAGACAAAAAAACCTTTCAGCCACTAAACATCACAAGAGACAGGGACTGAAAGCATTGCACTGTGGTGTACAAACTAGAAGTCCTGTCTTTCCTGAAGCAATGATTAGGTAATTATATAAAAAGTTATGCCAATACTGTTCTAAATTAATTTACTGCAACTTGATAGGTGTGATCTAAGGGTGTCTAATAAATGAAGTCCATGTGCACACTTTCTTTGTGGCATGTACTTTCTGAACATGCCAACAGCAGTCTTAGTTCAGCTGAACAAAGACAAGAAAGCTAATGAAAATGCTCAGCAGCACAAGTAATCTTCCTAAAGATTTTATAGAAACTTCTAAGTGCTTAGAATTTTTACCAAACAGCCTTTTAAAATAACATGTTCTTCCCAATCAGGTTTTGTATGTTTAGGAAACACTCAGGCAGAACACAGTCACAGAAAACATTTTCATTGTGTAGAAATCTGTCACGGCAAGTTCATATAGAAAGATTTACAGTTTATTTGTTAGGTACCTAACTACATAATAAAATTGAAGTCAAGGCTGATGCTTCTCTCAATAGTAGGGAGAGATCCCTATGGTTTCACTCATTGAATACTGGTGAGAACTGAATATATTATTTTTCTTTCTGGCTTTAACTTCACCTTTCTGTATCACAAATAGCAACAATTGAAAAAATTTGATTCAAGTATTCATAATTATTAAAAATATGCTAGGGCATTCTACAAAACTGGAGCTTGCACTCAATGCAAAGCATTTAGCAATGTCCTTGAGTCACCTGTATTTTGGATGTAACCTAAAACCACAGCTCTTGACCACTTTTATAGCTGTGAATGGTCCCCTGGCTCCTTTCACTTGAGCAGGGGTGTTAACCCCAGTGTCCTGGCTTACTTCCAGTTTACGTAATTATATTATGCTTGCTTAAATTCTCCAAGAAGTCCCAATTGGAGAAGCTATTCTTCACTTTCTCTTCAAGAGATCCTTGAGAAACACTGCTAGCAGAAAACATCTACCATTCTTTGTCTGAGAGGTGACTGAATTTCCATAATGGAAGAAATGGTCCCTATTTATAGGTATATAAACCCGAACAGACATATACACATATGTGCCTGTTTATTTCTACTAATTGCTTAGAAATATGGAGAGATGAACATGCACATTCTTATGAGTTGTTCTGGGTTCTTTTCAGCAGAAAGAAATATTTTTCAGCTTGGACTAATCATAGCATTTTCTAAAGAATTATGTAATATGCAAAGCAGAAAAGAACAAAAAATGAGAGGGTTTAATTAAGTGACATAAGATGCCTATGGCAGAAATGGGAACCTAACCCAGGTCTTAAGATTTCAGCTTTCAGCATGACATCATTTCTTTCCCTGAAGAAACTTTGTGCAATATAATGCAGAATATATAACAAAGGTATATATATGCATAATATAATGAAGAATATGTAATGAAGAATATATAGCATAACAAAGAAATATAATGATCTAATCTAGTCTCATATCTGAAAATAAATGTCTTTTCTGGGGAAAATAAAGTGCTAAATCTGTCATGGGATAGGTGTGAGCAGAATATTGTGTCTGTCATCTGATGAGCAGGTAGCACTGAGGACTTCCAACAGGGATAAAACGTGTGCCCTAGCTTTCATCCTCTTTCTGCCCTACAGCTGCCCATTTCCACTTTATCCTGCTAAGTCTAAAGGCTAAAGTTGTCATAGATCATTAAGGGACCCTTTACTACATTAATGAAGACAACCTCTCTCTGTATCCAAACTGTAGATAGCTGTGCTCAACTGCTACCTTTGAAACCTGCCATTGAAGCTGATTTCCATATATTTCAAAACTCCTGTTATTCACATCTTGGTGTTATAATAATTTAGCAACATGCACCTGTGTTTTTCATTATCGAGGGAGCATCATGTACAGTTTGATATGTCCCTACTCCCTCTCCATACAATTACTTTGCAAATATTTTGGCACAGTGCAAGTTAGAAGGGGTGGTCTCTTTGTTAGGACAGAGGACAGACACTCCAAACAATCCATGGCCTGATGATTTTTCTGTCATAGGTTTTATATGTCCCCCTGTTTTTTCCACCTACAAAAAATGCAATGATATTTAATGAACTATATGACTTAGTGAAGTTGCATTGTTTGTAAATGACTTGGAGATTTTTGGATAAAAAGTACTGTAAAAGTGCAAAGGAGTTAATTGGAACTACAGGAGTCAATTCCTGATGCATATCTCTGTGTTTATGAGGGGGTTTTTCACCTCACCCTTACAGAATTTGAAGATGTAAAAAACACACTCTGACTCAACGACCCTACAATCCCAGCAGAAAGCACAGATAAAAGGGCCGAAGTAGTTCTCCCATTTTACAGAGGGAGAACTGAAACATGAACAGCGTAATATATGTGTTTCAGGATGAACAGAAAAAGAGCAGCAGATGCAGGGATGGGAAGGCAGAGCTCCCGAATCCCATACTGAGTGCTTCTAGAGGATATTCTGGTTATCAAAGTAGTTTTAAAGTCTCCACACTGCCTTGCTGTTAAGTCTAATACTGATTTTACTGGTGTTAGTAATATAAGAAACAGTCCTTTAAAAAACTACATCTATCTTGGGAATGGAATACAGCAGCATGCTTTAGATTTTATCACCTTCTTGTTTATTTAATTCCTTGTTTTCTTTTGTTTTCTTTTTTTTTTTTTTCCCTCTACATGAAGCTCATGAAACTCTTTGCTTTTGATAGTGTTTTTTTATTATGAGGGTTTCTTAAGGTAGCTGAAGTGGTTGAAAGCAGGGTTTGCTGAGGAAGTGCTCAGCCATGGCCCACTGGTTGATGTCAAAAGGCCAGCATCTGGTACCATTCTCTTGGTACTCAATTGCTTCTTTCTTTCAGCTCTTTTCAGACCAAGGTACAACTTGAGAAGTGTACTTTGTGTTATAAAAGCCCTAATAGAATGGCAGCTTTATGTGCATAAATCTGTTCTCACTGCCAACACCACAACTTAGCCAAATAGCAACTGCAGCCACAATACCGGGAGGCCAAAGCTTTCTAAGGCTAAATCTGTCACCTTGTCTCATGCAACTAGCTGCCTACAGCCCCAAATATGACCTTAAATTTGATTCTCCCATTGTGTACAAGATACAGAGAAAATTACAAAGTGTTGATTTATTGTACTCTAGATTTTCTCAATTTTTCTTTATTTTTTGATTGTATGTTCTTAGCAATGCTATATATATATTCTTTTAAATATTAAGGGAAAAAGAACCCCAAACCAAACAATGACAAAGCCACAGTCAACTGTCAGCACGTCTATGTAAAACTCAACTGTCACAATTCACTAATCTGAACAAAGGGAATTTCATTTTGATTTTATTGAAATACAAAACTTCCTCAAATTAAAACCAAATGAGTACATCTTTATAGTCAAACTGAGACTCTACCAAGACAGACAGCATCAAGTGCTAGTTCACACAGTGGGGTCAGCACTCTTTCTTCACTGCATTTGCCAATGTTTATGTTTTTTTTATAATCAGGAGAAAATCAAAGCCATGTGGACACCTACTGGGAAAACAGCAGGTCTCAAAATGTTGTTGGCAGGGCAAAATTTGTGTTTCTCCCATGGCACTTAAGTTTTTGTCAATTTTGTTTAAGTTACATTTTCATCTTAATTTCTTTTATTTTCTGAAGTAGTTGCGGCTAGAAACAAATTTTCTCATTGTTTTTATAGAATTCTAAAGCAGCCATTCCCAGGTGGAACTCCTATAAAGAAAAGCTTTATTTTAATCCACAAACCTAAATCTAATATATAAACTCTCCATTCTTCTAAAGCATAGCCTCACACAACAGGTGTTTCAAGTTCCTGGGAGATGCATTAAATAGACAAATTTAAACCATTCATGATTAATAAAAATGTATTTTTTTTTCATTTAGAAGGGAAGGAGAATATGAAATTGCAATGACCAGACTATAAATATACCTTTAAAATATAAATAGTCCCCATAACACCTGCATGTGGGGAAACAAAGTAATATTCTAGAATGTGTTTAATAGAACAAGAGAAAGAAAAAAAAACCCCTCACTATTAAATGAAATATTGAAATGCAAGTGCATAGCAGTCATAATTTTTAAAACAGGGACTCAAAATAATGAACAAACAGCCAATAACTAGAAAATCACCTGAAGGATTGAATTCAAAGGGCTTATTAAAAATATCAAATTTGCCTTTTAAAAGACCTGTGTAATTACACGCACCACGATACAGTATGAAGGGCACACAAGGAAAGCATGCTCTCTAAAAGGCCTGAACAACTTATGGCTGTGCGTGAGCAGAAAGCACGAAAGGTTCCTCAGCATATAGAGGCATAAGCGTCCAGGAGAGGGAGCCTGAAGGCAGTTTGCGGTCACCGTTATGGATCTGCCCGGCTTTGAAAGTTTACCTGTCTTGTAGTTCATCAGCAGACGACCTGAATGGATCAAGGGCTGATGGGACAGACTACATGTTAAACCCAGAGAGCACATCGCTCCGAACAAAGCCACTGGACTGTGGGATATGAATTCCTTCTTTGCTAAGTGTCAAAACCCTTCCTTAGGCACTAATAAAAGATGATACACACTTTTGTCCTCCAGTCTTACCAACTTGTGTTAAATGTAGCTACGGCAGTTATGAGGATGCAAGGTAGGAAGATATTGGATTTTTTTGTTCCATTTCTCTAAAAACGGAAGAGAGAGACTATGGACAGATTCCTTATTCACATGAAAACCACTGCATAAACAATTTGAAGTTCATCAGACTGTATAACATGCGCTTAAACTGAGTACTGAGAGTGGTGTATTTATTCATTCTATACCTGATGGAATGCTTGTTTGCTGAGTAGCTATAGATTGGACATCCAGTTAATATCAAATCTTGGTGTGTAAATCTTGTGACTGATTCATGGTTGAAACTATCTGAAAGAGACTGTGATCTAAATTCCTGGAAGTCCTTTATGATTCCAGTGGGTGGTTGTTAAACATCTTGCTTTCTCATCCTACTTAGTCTACTGTCAATACTATGTGCCAGACAAAGAATTAATCATGGTGAGTCACTACTTACAAAGAACAGTGTGGTAATCCAAGGAGACGTCAATGACTGCAAGCCAAATCCCCAAGTAAACCTTGTGATGTTACAAGAGCAAAACCAATCAATAGTAAAAACAATACTGTGGATTCCCTAGATGTAAAAGAAACTACAAGGAGTATGTGAACAGCCCAAAAGACTTTGGCTTCCTTTCATGTAATGGAAGTATCCCAATGGATAGTAAAAGAAAGCTTTTAGGGCAATTGGTGTGAGTGAAAGGTCTCTGCCATCTGCATTCTGAAACCAAATGGACTCCTCTCCCACTAAGACAAAGGAGACTCGTAGCTACTGAAAAGTTGTCTACTAACCAGTGCACATTTTTCTTGTCTCTATAAGATCCAAGATGCAGTAGGATCTGAAATTCTGAATCATACTTATCAATAAGTATTCTTCTGGCTTTGACTGTTAGGGACATTATTTTCTCCAGTGATTTTTTATTTTTTTAACATGAATAAGACATGCTTTTTTGCATCCAAGTTGTCTTAAACTATGGTTCCTAATTTAATACACATAGTAGGTTTCATATGGTCTCTAAAGAAGCTGGAAGGATAGCTTATATACAAATGCTTAGATATTGGTTTGTTTTATATTCATGTTCACACACAGAAACCAAGAAGCATACATAACAAGGACTTGGTATTTCTCCAGCTATCTAAAACAATATTTAATTTTAAATATTTCCATGTGTTTATGAAGCTGAAACCTTTTTATGCAAACAGCCATGATTGATATATTCTCTCTTTGAAGTGACTAGGCACAATGAATAAAAAAACCCACCAGAACAATAACACTGAGACTTTGACTATAGAACATTTTAGGAAGCAGGAGGGTATTGCCCAGCAGATACAGCAATGACATGTCATATGTTCTCATTCTTCTCATAGTATCTTAGGTCAGTAGAAGCTTAATTCAATTGCCAGTCATCATGAAATAAGGCGAAAGTAATTTACAATTAAAATGACAGAAATGACAGCTTGGTTTACAGAGTGACTTGAAAACATTTTTTTGAAGGCCTTGAGGAAGGAGACACTCAGACTAGCTTGAATTCCTTCATTAATTCTGAAACTTTATTATATACCGTATGTAGTAAATAGAGTTGGTCAGATGCTAGAGAAATACTTATTTCTACCTCTGATAAGTCCAGAAGACCAGAATTGCAATGGAAACACCACAGATAACATTCTGGTAATATAGATCAATGTACCTGCATATACATCAATGCATCTATGTCCATTGTGTGCCTTCATTTCTGCTCTACAGAATGGATCTTGGAAGATGTGCATTTAATTGCATATAGAAACAGGGAACAGATTGCCCAGGGAAGTGGTGGATGTCCCCTCCCTGGAGGTGCTCAGGGTCAGGTTGTATGAGACCTTTAGCAGCCTGGTCTAGTGAAAGGTGTCCCTACCCAAGGTAGAGGAGTAGGTACTTGATGATCTTTAAGGTCCATTCTAGCTCTAACCATTCTATGGTTCTAATTCTACATCCTGACTTGACTCCTGTACATCTGACAGCACTCTTGATAAATTAAAGCTTTTGTGAATCATGGGTACTTACAGATCAAGTATCCGAAAGTTTCCCTGCCTAGAAGGAGGAAGGAGAAAAGCTATGGACACAATGCTTGACTGTAACGAGCAATAAAACCTCAGCTGGTTTCATGGGAGATGGATGCTCCAACTAAGATGTTGCTGATGACTCCATTTGAAAAGATGTGATTTCATGAGCAAAGGACTACAAGATTTCTCATCTGCTAATATGCTTTGTTTTAAAAAGGCCCAAGTATTTGCTTGCAGTCAGTTGGCCTCTCAGACTGTGCTGTGAAGTTCCTTCACTCTTTTCATAGACGAATCAGGCACAGTTGACCTTCAGTTAAGGTTTTTGAGGGAAATAGTTAAGAAATAATGGAAAATTTTGTTTTCAAGGTTAGGAAAAAAAAACCCTTTCATGTTTCCCTTGTGATCAGTGGAGCAGTAGTAGGGCTGAATTTTACTTGGCATGTTTAGCCAACACTTCATCTAAAACTAGTTTTCCTACATCTAATCCCTTAACCAGCCTCTTTCACTTTGTAGGGTCTGAAAATGGGAGCTGAGGTCACTGACATCAAGATTTTCTTTTAAGGAAAAGGCAGGAAATTTCACCTCACTTCCAATTTGCTAAGCAATAATTACAAAGTGTAACTTTGTTTATTAATAGACGTTGACATATGACTGTAGTATAAAAGTGACCCCACAGTTCAATCACAGCAATCACTAGCAGATTTGGTTAGATTTGGTTTAAATAATGGCCCTTCCTGTGTTGAAAACAGGTGTATTCTCATCCATTTAGCAAACTCAGCACCCTACTGCCAAGGATAAGTAGAAAATTGTACCAGTGTGATGATAGATAAGCGAGAGACTTTCTACATGTTATTGTTAATTATTAAGATAAAAACATCTCAACAAGGGCTACAGTTCTTGGTGGTTTTCATAGGGCACTTTGTGAAGCCAGCTCTGGAGATACCACATATGTACTTCTGAAATCAAAACAGGAATTTGATTTCTAAATCATAGAATCATAGAAATCTTACAGCTGTAGGAATTGTCATACTTGAAAAATTTATGAAGAAGTAGTGACACAGGAAAATAAAGTGTATTTGCTGCTGTGAAAATGCAGAAAGGCACAATTAGCTATAAAGCATGAGACAAGAGCCTGGGTTTCAATAGTTACCTTGTTGCGGTTGTGGTCATTGATTTCATACAATTCTGTTCCCATTGTTTGGTGGCAAATTTCAAGCAAAACAAAATCAGGATAGTGCTACTAATTTTTTCTGAGTTTTCAGAGGGAATCTTATGGAGTAGCCATTTCTGAAAACTTGATATTAATCATTAACTTAATAGGTAAAAAAAGATATTTTTAAAAAGGGCCTATATTTTTTCACACCAACCTGAAACAGTTGCTCTGCAATTCCATGAAAATAAGGCATTTGTTACATTAAAGTTGGTACTGTCATAAGGAACTAAAACTTAGGATAGCAGAAGAGACAATTTTTAAGCCAGAACACACCGTGACTCCCCACTGCTTTAGGCGGATGCGTTTCCTTTCCAAAGAAAGCAGGGCAGGGAAGAAAGTGCACAAGTATCACCTTTATACGGCTCTGATGGTTTAGACAGAGAACATATTAACTCTGTTTTTCCAGATTAATATTTTTTTAATACTTTGTAAAGTTCTAATAGACATCTAAGTCACTTTTTAGGCTAAATTTCACTTTTACAAATGGCTTGTGCATGTGGGACCAGACTTTAGCCCTACTATATAGTGGCCTGATTGTCCTTAAAAGAGACTTTGATGAGAGCTTCCTAAGAGTTTAATGTCAATGACAATAGAAATGTTTCACATTCCTAAGGACTCCATTTGAAGGGTTCTTAAAATTTTATCCTAAGATTTCTATTGTGTGCTTCTGAATAATGCTTTGAAAAAACAAGTGTCAGCAACTGCACCTAAGGATCTGAAGACTGAATGTGATTCATTGCTGTATGCAAGGTTGTGTCCTTCATACAGTGACAAATATATAGGCATAGTCTCAATTTTAAAAGTCTAGATACTTTGAATCGGCATTGTGTCTGACTACTCCACTGTAAAATGTAACCATAAATTGCACATGCCCTGGGAGTAGGATGTGAAGTCTAATCATTTATCCGCTTCAATTATTCATACAGTTTTTGCTTTCAAATGTATCTTGGCATTACAGCTCAGTAACTAAGTGATGGTCATGATTTGTCTGTAGTTTAGAAATATCAGCTTGTTAAGTCTTAGAAAATAAAACGAAAGTCTATAAAAATTGCTTAAGTTTTAGAATTGTTGACATTTATTTATTTTTAAATGAAAGAGTCCCTCCTTTTTCTCAAGATCAATTTCCATTTCAGAATTTAATTATCTACAGCTAGCCTTCATTCTCTAAATATTTTAAGAAGCAAAATTTATTTCAAGGAAACACTACAAAAGTACCACAACAAAGGTGTTTGCTTTATCCAACTGGACTCCAACCTTAAATTCTAATTATATGAGCCGAAACATTTTGACAAAGCTTAAAGAAGAAAGTTTTTCGAAATCTTAAGAATCCTGACTGCAAAAGAACCATATTGCTCCAGGCTTATTAATTCAGCCTGATCTTGAACTGAAGAATTCTTACCATGGATAGTTTGCAAAACTCTTTAGAATGTTTCACCCCAGCAGGACCTTGAATCTGCTTTATAATGTTGCCCCAACAAAGGTCGCTTGCACCATGCACCTGCACCATGCACCTGCACCATGCACCTGAGTCCCTCCAAATCATCACTGGTCACTGTCACTAGATTAGTGGGAATTAGCACATTCAGTCTCTTATTTGAGCCACTACACAGATATTTCTATATTCATCAGAGGTAATTGGTGGTAAGTACCTGAGCAACCTCATTGAGGTGATGGTCAACCGATTAGCTGCTTGACTGGCAGTGTGATGTTACAGGTTCCAGTCTCTCTAACCTGCTCTATTCACTGCTGGCTGGAGGGACCTGCAACAGGTTAGCTGGGAACTCAGCTGGACCTTAACCTGCATGGTTTTAAAGAGAAGATGGGGACCCAAGGACAGAGGGACAGTATGGCTGTAGTCCTAATTTTCAAAAGGCAAAAGCGGTTCCAAGAATATGATGGAATAGTACTGGGTTCTTGTTGAGAAAAGATAAAACTTAGTGACAGTCCAGGAGAAAGGGTCTTTCTCTTCCTGTGTGCCCACACAGCCCAAATATCTGACCAGAGTCTGGTCCTTCTGCCACCAGAAATCTCAGGAGCTCCTGTATCAGTCTCTACTGTGCTGCTGTAGACTCCAGAGTTCACAGAGCAGATGTAGCTCTGTGATATGATAAGGATGCACTAATCCTTCTCACTTGCTGCCACTGATCTCAGACCTGAAAAGCTCATTCTCAAGAGAGGGGGAGACAGTTTCACCCTTTCTAATTCTCTTAAACTGTTTATTCCCTCAAGTGAAATAACCAGCTAACACACCTGTGGAAAGTGAGCATGGAGCAGTGGAAACCCTGCACGGAAACTCCCTGAAGCCACAGCTGTGCATGCTGTTACTGGAGTATGCCCAGTGCATAATGGCACATTAGGTAGGCATTGATCTCAGCCAGTTTATGAGGTCTGTTACAGAATTGAATCACTTACTGCTGAAACCCACGGTGCAGAAATTGCTACTTCCTAAGCTAATCCATTTTCAAATTAGCTTCCAATTGTGACTGATGACCTCACTGCAAATCAGTTTACCTAATTGCTAACACTCACTAAAGGAAGAGAAATCAATCTTTATATATCTTTCCTTCCTTTATTTATCTTAATTTTTAAATTCCTTACAGCTTCCTTTCATGCTGCTCCAACTGGGAACAGAGTCTTTCTGAAAAAGCTAAGATTGCTTAAATGCCCACTCACACTCAGAAGACACGAAGGGTAAAGGGAAATCAACGACTGCCAGTGCCTCAGACAGGGGAGTTGAGAATGTGTATTATTCATTTGTGCAGCTTTCCTGAATGGTTATATAGCACCTATGTCCAGACAAGATACAGAGACTTCTACTAAAACAGACTGTCTCTTGATCATTTTGCATAATTATAGGCAGTTCATTTCCCACGTAAACTTAGTAAGAACATAGGCATGAGAGCTGATGGCAAGTGAAGATTTGATGCCTTTGTAACTTTTAAAAGCAGATAGCAGAAGCAATTGCAAGTTGCCTCATACAGCTGTTTTAGATGACTTTTATTATGAGAGGTGAAGGTACCTTTTTAAATTATTGTTTCCAAGGAAGATTATACGTAGAGATAAAAGTGTATAAACCATATCTTACACAAGCATGCTTCAGACTGAGGAACAGAAAAGACAAAAATCAAAACAATAGATACAGGTACATCCCACTTTAAAACAAGTTCAGACCTACATCAAAAGACAAGGACCTTTCCTGGGACAAATAAATATCTCAATTTGAATTCTCCTTAAATATGATACATTGAATTCCGAGCAGATACCTCTTTAGAGCAGACAGATTTATATGTAAAACATATTCTACATGGCCTTCTTTGGCAGGTGGGTTGGACCTGATGATCTCTTGAGGTCCCTTCCAGCCCCTATGATTCCATGATTCTATGATTCTATGATTCTATGATTCTAAGTGTATAGCAAATTACAATATAAATAGCCATGGAAGCTTACTTCTATTTTTTATTGCATTACAAATCAAGTAAAACTAAGAAATGATACTGAAAGAATGAAAAAAAAAAAAAAAGAAAAAAGTCACTTAATACTAATTCAGTAAAGGAAGTCCTACAGACCTAATTGAGCTGTTCTTCAAAGCAGTTAGGACAAATTAAGTAACTATTAAGTTCATCCTACACTGACTCAAAATAGCAGGCAGTAAGAAAAGGATCTCTGTGCAGCTTAGTAAGGGACAGAACAGATTTCCATTTTGCTGTGTCAGCTGGCTCAGAGGCAAAACTGCATTTCCTCCTGGAAAGATACAGATGTGCTTTTTAAATAACAAAATAGCCAATATATCTCTAAATATGATTATCATAACCACATATAACTTGTTGTACAACTATGCTTAGCTTCATAGGTAGGGCAGAAAGCCAGAAAATGTGGTGAACATATCCTCTTCCCCAACCCCTTGACCTACTGGTGTGATGTTTATCTTCATGTTGACATTCCTAAAAATCTATATTTCCCCCTTGAATCAGGCTACCATATATTGAGAGAAGAATGGCAACTAATTATCTTTAGGCATTTTAGAAACATTTTTTTCCTTTCACAAAATCGCCTTGCTTTTGCTTTCCCATTGCACGCTTCTTTTTTTGTTGAGTCCATGCTTTAACTCTGACTGTGTGACTCTTTGCAGCCACTCCTGCTTACATGTTAAAAAAATCCCAAGGAAACATTGTGGCTTTTGGTTTCAAATGTCAGTTTTACTATGTCCCTGAAATTTAGACGTGAATGACATGTTGACCTTTGAAGTAGCATTGTCCTGGGACATAGCTGAGATTTTCTATTAGAGTGAGGTTTGCCTTTAACAGTGGAGGAATGTTCAGATAGACTGATTGGTACTTGGCCCCTGGCTAGGCTAAAAGTATAGCTTTCCCTCTCAGGCCTAATTCCTAGCATAGGAATGTAGAAACAAAAGGAAACACAATAGGGAGATAAATCCAGCAGAACTTCTTCCGAGCAACTTTACAGAAGGTTAAGCTATAAAGTGGAATACATACTTTTTCTTTTCTTCCTCCCATACCCCCCATACATTTTACCTGTGCCTATCATGAAAATATCCAATGCTGCTCTGAAATGTAGATAGACTGGTAAGTGAGATTTTTCTTGGGAGAGATGTTTCATGAGAGCTCTAAAGCAATACGGTAAGTAAGGTATAGCTTATTTTCTTAAGACCTGTCTAATCAGCGTTAGTATGAAACACAAATTCCAAAATATTTGGACCCATGCTGTAGCAAATAGTGCTGGAAGAACAGAAATGCACTAGTGACCTCAGAATAATTTTTAATATTCTTAAGAGTTGCTTCCAAGTACTAATCTTTTTAAGTGGTGGCTAGCTTTTTTTTTTTTTTTTTTAATGATAACTGGGGATAAACTCTATTCTTTATTTATCTAGGCAGGGGTTCTCCTTCAGTGAGTTTCATAATATTAAAGAAGCTAATTGAATTAAGTAATTATAAAAGGTACTAGAGACCAAACCCATGAAACCAAACTCATCTGCTATTAGGAATGCTCAATGTCATTGTAATTTTCCAATCCCATTTCAAGAAGGCTTCAGAAATGAGATTTAATCAGTGTTCCTGTAAATTTAGTTCTCAGATGGGACGTCCAACAAAGTGACTAAAGGTGGTAGATGAACTTCTATCAGAAAGTAGGAGGATACCATCAAAATGCACAAAGTACTTGTAATTGCTTTCCAACAATCACAAATGATCGTGATGGCATGCAAGATATAATCTGGAGCATTAGAGTTGTCTTCTATTAGCATTTCTTTCCTTTCATTTCTCAAATCCTGGCAATGCCCTCCCCCTCCTCCCCTCATAATTAAGTGCAAAAATTGTGGTCCAGATATATGACCTAAAGAAACAGAAGAACAGAAAACAATGAACCTCATCTGGAAGGAGAGAAGCAACAGGAAAGGCAGCAAAACCAAAGGACCCCTAAACTATTCCTCTTAGGAACAAACTAGTTCAGAAACTCACATTGCACAATCACATCTGCAATAAACAATGATTATACAGGAAGGATGCTTGATTTTGCAAATACCCATTTGAAAACCAGTAAAGTGATGCAAAGATAAGATATGGAAGTGGAGAGGGAAACCAGTGACTTAATTTTCTGCCCATGAATAATAATAATCTTTAACTTTTTCTGAACATAAGCAGTTGAGTCTTAGTCTCTTAAATCTAGGAAATGATTTCTCAAGAGTTTGCTGCTTGCTAATCAGATTAAAGGATCCTCTGTGTTACACAAATATGGTTGGGGGGATGGGGTGAGTGGTTACTCCTTTACATTTAGAATCTTTTTCTTGGCTTATCAATGCCTCTGCACAGAATAGAAAATACTTCAGATGCACACTGTGTGAGGACCAGCAGATGTACTCGATGGTACTTTGGAACCAGACTATAAAGCATAAAATTTTGCAACAGAAATCAAAGAAATCTCAGAAACATAAGTCAGTGACTCTGTGTAAGAAAGAATGTTCAGTTGTTCAGTTGCGAGTATATTCAATGAACTCCAGGTCAGGCAACTGAACCTATGCCTTTGCTGCAAGAATCATTGCCTTCGAAAGACAAAGAAAATACAAACTTGCTTATAAATCTAAACCTCACTGAAAGATAATAGCCTATCACTGAATACAGCAGCTGCTCATCAAGGAACTGTAGTATGCAGGACAACATTTCTGTGACACTTTCTTCTCACAGACTCAGTGCCCTGTAAAACAAATGTTCTTTTACCCCTTCTCTTTGTCATAGGAAAGATAATGAGAAAAGTTATTTGAAAAGGAGAACTGAAAATATTACTTTCTCTGGTGAATGTAAAATAACCTGTATTAGAGGTTATATAAGACTCCATTTTAATCAGCTGGATTTTTAAAATAAAACATTACCCTCAGCCAAGAAAGACCTCTACACTCTTCAATCACTGTAAATGGTATAAAAGTGGACATAACTGATGCTAACTGTGAAGTTCTTTTACTCTTCCACACTGATGTGAAATAAAATTGAAAATCAGACCTATTGTCATTACTGCATAAACTGTCCATTCAAACAAAAATTATTTTTGATATAACTTCAAAATTAGGTTTATATCTGGGAGAATCTACAGAATGGGTGTCTAATGATTTTTTCCATTAGACATGATGTGACTACTGGTGGATTTCATAATCACATCATGATTCTGACTCCATCTTTCTGGAGTATAATCTGGCCAAGAAAAAAAGACCTTTTTGTATAAAATACGGATTATATATTCTAACACTCTTAAAAAGGTAAAGTATTTACTAGTATGTAAGACCAAAAAAAATGCAACTACTGATTAGAACAGTTTGAAAGAAATTAGAATTATTAGAGTTCAATGGGTATCTCTTGAAGTTCTTGGAAATAAGTACATTTTACTAAGCACAATAGAAAGCTTATGATAGTGCAGTGTCTATATTGTCCTTCCTTATTTTTTTCTTTTTATAAACTATCGTGAATATACCAAAAATATATTCATACAAGAAAACAGAAAGAGGAACACAGTATGTACTCTGCTGCTGTCATGAATGACATTTTAATTGGCTCACAAGCGTATGGGGACTGCAGTATGTTTAGACTTAATTTCCACATGCACGATACAGCCACTACAACTAGTCTCTTCTACATCTGGGAATTAGTTTATAGCACTGCAACTGTTGCTCATCTGGTCTTCTGCTGTCTTTGCCATGAACATGAGTCTTGACAGAAAAACTGTGGCTGGATAAAATAGCTAGCAGATATTAATGTAGTTCCCTTAGGTATACTAGCTGCCTACATATCTCAGTAAGCAGAGAGAAGCCCCCACCACCACACTGCTTAGAACTGGAGCTAAATAAAATAGAGGTTGCTGTGCTGCTGCTTGTGCTGGAATGGGAAAGGGTGGGTGGGTGAGAGGTACAGGAGGTATGGCAGCACATGCAGACAACAACCAGTGTTGGAACACATCCTATAAAGACTGCTCTTGAATTCAACTGTAGCCTTGGCAACTTTTAGGACAGATACATGGAGCAAAGTCTATTTGCATTACAGATGGCTGGGACTTCTCCAACAAAGTCCGTTTTTGACCCAAAAATTATGATTCATCAGAACATTTTTTTTGTCCCCCTGATGAAAACTAATAATTTTCAAGAACACTTTTACTTCAAACTTTTCTTAGATAGACCCATCACATTTCAAGGGAGTACATTTGCCTTGACTGCACTTTTACTCAGACAAAACATGACAACAGAGAATTAATGCATGTGTGTCATGGTCCAGTGAAGGAATGGCAATGAGGAAGACTGTATCTCTCCAAGGATACAGAGTACACAAAGCATGACATCCTTGGAGGTGCTTCATAAATAGGGCTTTGCCCTAGCACCCTCTGGAGGGATCACCATGAACCAAAAAAGGGTGAGATTTGAACTGCAGGGTTCCATGTTCTCTGAGATATAGAATGATTGTCCACAGAAATGTCACT
The DNA here is from genome assembly GCA_013400835.1 of Zapornia atra. Lineage (NCBI taxonomy): Eukaryota > Metazoa > Chordata > Aves > Gruiformes > Rallidae > Zapornia > Zapornia atra. The sequence continues at coordinate 54,766 of VZTU01032529.1, forward strand.
CTTGTATCACCATCAAGCCAGCCAGACTCTAATCCAATATTTATGAATTTTCAGAAACCTAAGCAGTTGCAATAAAAGAGACAGAAATTTTCCTAGGACTTATTATTGACATGAGAGGAAAAAGAGTTTTGTTTTGCTGTTTAATTGTAGGTGATCTTCGTAACTATTGAACTATTTTAGAGCATTCACATGTCAGTGTTACTAGGCAAATAAGGAGGTAGGGGTTTATAGGTGGTTTGGTTTGAGTTTTTTGGGTAGGATTTTTTGTTTCCCCACCCCCTCCATCCTGTTCTTTCTTTACACACTTTGATTTAGCATGATGAAGAAAATAAAACAAATCCCCAGACCCTGAAATATTTCAGAAACCGGAGTTCCAGTGTTCCAGCCAGCCCTCATCCACATGGAAGCCAAATGCTTTTGTCATATTATTAATTCAGTGTGCACAAGAGGTTGTGGTTCTCTTGCTAGAGGAACTCTGCTATGAAATGTGGTGCCAGAAAATCTGACAAGTGCCCTCCCAGTACAATATTTTGGAGAGAGGAAGCATAGAGCAGAAGGCAGACTCTGTGGGTTGTTGGGGGATGGTTTGCATAGCACTTACACTTCTTTGTGGTGTGGCTTGAAGGGGAAGAAAGTTGGATCAGTTCAACAGCTCTTCTGTCTCTGTCTGCTGCAGTTTATATAGGACAAAGACAAGCCTAGCAAAAAGAAGAAACCAATTTTGTCACTTTCATGCCTTTTCTACCCCGTAGAACTACATCTACCTGCAAACTCTACTGTAGCCAGTGTCTGGGAACACATACAGGAAAGGTTTTGGCAGTACAATGAAACCAACTATTCCATGAGAATGACTGCTCAGATTCAGATGTTTTTTTAAACCACATTCAGCTATATGAAATGTATGGGGGGTTTTGTTGTGGTTGTTGTTGGGTTTTTTGGGTTGGTTTTTTTTTTTTTCATCTCCCTTCACCTCCATTTTAAAATACTAGAGAACTATATGTAATACTTGTTACACCTTTCAGGTAAATATATTAACTGTCATATTGACTACTGTGAACACAAGCATTAGATCTTGGGAAGATGATTGAAACTCTAATAAATTTGAAACCGTTTTCAATTAGTACACAGGAAATTTACTTTGTGAGCCATGACTTGTTTTATTAGTGCCCTGGAGGGCAATTTAGATTGGAAAAATCAGGACATCATTGTTTGCCAAAAAAAGAAAACAGATACTTAGCTTTCATCTGTATTCTGGGATACAGCCATGAAAATGGGACTAAAATATTACTGAGTATCAAAAAATATTTATACACTGGGGTCAATCACAGTTCCAGAGTGTTGGAAATGACATTCATCCCATCCTAAAGTGTATAGTTAACTTGGAAGTTTTGTCCACTTTCTAACATACTGGTTTTATGTCTACTTTATATTTTTTAAAGGTACAATTAAGATACGAGAACAGTTGCTCAGGAAAACAGGAGCCTCCCTAAAATGTACCAAATCTCTGAAAAATTCAGTTATCTGTGTCTTCTGTTGGGCTACATCATATACCCCATGTTCTAATTTTCTTCTCTATTATTGCTCAGGGTCTTAGCTAGCCAGGAATAGAAAACTGACATCAAAGGCATAGGTTAGAGAGAAGTAGGTACAGGGAAGGACTCCTGCCAATGCATAATCCCTTCTAAAACTATGAATAGCAAGATCAACCTTTATGACTGCAAAATTTGTTCCGCCGATTGTAGTCTGGCCAGTAAGGTGAAACAGAGGATATACCCAATGAAACAACCCTTAATTTGTCTTTGCCTGATGTACACAAGCATCAGCTACAAAAGTGTTCCTTGTGTGTTAACCTGCCTTGACCCATGCCACCTGAATAAGGGCCTTTTGCAGTGTGGTCTATAATTTTTCAATACTTTTTAATCATGGTAACGTCAGTGCCTTTCACACTTCAGCAAACTCCTTCAAATGATGCCAAGCTCAGTTAGATTCAGCAGCACTGGACCATGGCTTAAACACTGAGGGCTAAATTATCATAACTCTTTCTTGGTCATGCAAGGGAGGAAGAATTCTCCCCTCCTTTTTCCCCCACTGCAAATATAACTCCCGGGGATAGAACAGGGATAAGAGAAGACTCTGGTATACCTTTCTCCACATTCAGCAGCTGATAATGTAGGATGAGAAACAAAATTATCCAGGAAAAGAGGTGAAGTTCTTAATCTTTTCACCAAAGTGTATACTGGAAGGGTGCAACTCCAAACAAATACTCATATCATTCAACGTTAGGTTTCACCTGTACAATGAGTGCACTGCAATTAGGTAATAGAGGCTATTCCAGAAAATTATTCGGAATATTTAAATAAAACTAGTACACAAAGGCTACCTCTGTGGGAATAACCTATGCCAATAGTGATCATAATTGCTTCATGGTTCACACAAGCAAAATTACCCCATAGTCAGAGACAATTCCTATAAAAAGGAGATAATTAAAAAATACAGGGGCATTCGGTAATGAATCTTCAGGTATATACACCTTTTTTGAGGGTATTACAGGCCTTATCATTTTCCTTTCTCATCTGAATTTTTGACCTTCAAAATTTCTGCTTCTCAAAACAATCATAGAAGTAGTATCTGATCCCTTAAACCTGAATCTGTTTCACATATGCAAATGTCCAACCAAGAGCTTAACTTGCAAGAGTGAACTCTTTTAAATGGTGCTTCCTCCAGAACACAAAGACTGCCAGGTATAAAAACATTTACAGTTCAGAGCTGTAAAGTATGTACAATCCTATCATGCATTCACACTCTGGATGCATCCTGACCCTGAGGCAGAAATACCACAGGCTCCATTCTCAGCTTCCAAGGAGGGAGAGGCCCTGGCATGCCCATCCACCAAAATACCCCAAATAAAAGCAAAATGCACAACAGTGCCCTGATCTGCCAGGTACCACCTCAATAAGCAGGCATTACATACTCAGGACATACCATGGACGAGAACTGTACGGCACATCATGGACTCCTCCTATGCCTTATTATAAGCATGGTATCTATCTTTATCAGATAAAAAGACAGGGATCTCCTGGAAAGAGTCCAGCAGAGGGCTACAAAGATGAGTAAGGGCCTGGAGCATCTCCCCTGCAAGGAAAGGTTGAGTGAACTGGGGCTGTTCAGCCTTGAGAAAAGAAGACTGAGAGGGGATCTGATCAATATTTATAAATTTCTGAAGTATGGGAGACAGGGAGAAATGTCCAACCTCTTTTCAGTTTTCTGTGGAGACAGCACAAGGGGCAATGGCTTCAAGTTGCAGCACAGGAAGTTCCTCACCAATATGCAGAACATATTCACAGTAAGGATGATGGAGCACTGGGACAGGCTGCGCAGGGGGGTTGTGGAATCTCCTTCTAGGGAGATATTCAAGACCCGTCTGGATGCCTATCTGTGTGATCTGTACTAAGGAACCTGTTTTGGCAGGGGGGTTGGGCTTGATGATCTCCTGAGGTCCCTTCCAACACCTAAAATTCTGTGATTCTGTGATCTCTCTCCATCAAATTGTCTGCCTATATGAAATTATAGCCGAATTTTCAATAGAAAATTAACCACAACTAGTATTCTAATACTTTACATAGACTTTCAAGTACTAGTTAGGATCTTGAAGGGACATGCTAATTTTGCACAGAATTCTCTACTACCAGGAAACAAAGAGGAATAAACACCTGGATTTAACTTTTAAAAATATATGTTTAAAAAACCCAAAACATAAAACCCAACAACAGCAAATTGCTTACCTCACACAAGCACAATTGTGTAATGGTCAAAGCAAAATTATCCAGTTTAATTGATGTTTATTTTGATCCTCCCAGAGGAAAATAATTTTATATTTGAAAAATACAACTGATTTACAAGAGGTGGGGGGAAAAAAAGCTTAGCTTCATGTTTTGAAAAGAAAATAAGAACATAGTCAATTTCCATAACTTTGCTTTAAAGCCTTGAATATATAATGGGGAACATTCTAAATTCAGTATGATTTGGGAAAGTGCATGGTAGGGGCTTGTGATGAAACACAGTTATATTGCTCTTGTATACAATATCAGCCTTTCCACTGTACTGAAGTCATTTTGATTTGCAACTGAAATTTTTTAAGATTGTCTCATTCATAGAAAAAAAATAAAACCCAACCCCCCACCCCAAGCCTCCAAAAGCATAAATTTTCATTGAAATGAAGTTACATCTCCTTATAAAGGTAAGTCTAGATGTAAGGCTTTGAACCAAATTAGTTTCACTCTTTGGAACATTATGGCATGGTTTTGCTATGGTGCACACAGTTAATCTTGCTTAGGAAAAGGGGAAGGGGGAGAAAATGCTTGTTTGAGGGTATGGACATGCAGGTTTGTAATGCTGTATGAATTGCGTGGAGCATCGCACAAATAACCCTATGGCAAAAAGGCAGCAAGCAGGAGCACATGCCAGGGAGCCTGATCTGATGTTAGGTGAGTGCTGTAACACACAAGTCAGGCTGTTTGACCCTCACAGGTCTGCTCAGACGCATGTGTGGGCATTCACAAAGGCTAATTCCAACCAAGGGAAGATGACCAGAAAGTTAACACTGAAGTAGCTCAGAGCACCTGAACTACAGCTTCAAAGGAGCCTTGCTCTTTTCACTGGAAAAATAGAGATAATCCACCATCCTACACTAATCTCAGACTAAACAAATGTCCCTTTCTCCATCGAGCCTGCTCCTTTATTTATCTATGCATTTATTTATTTATTTCCTGCAAAGGCGCAAGAAAACAAGCCAACTTAAATCATTTAAAACTTTCTACAATTCGTCAACAAGAACTTTGCTTGTGTAATTGGACCTTTCAGACACTGGCACATAACTTCCACTGGTCATATGACAAACGTACTACTGGCTGATGCCCTGTCACATGAACATGAACACCCTGCGATGCAGTGCCCTGCTCTGGGACTTAGAACCCACATAAAACACACTTAGAACACATCAAAGGATGGTAAAGAGGGAAAGGGCTATGGATGAACAAAGAAAAATCCCTTTCAGTATTCTCTATGTAGAATTTATCCATGACTAATCAAGCCACAACAGTATTATACCGTCTGGTCTACAGTCAATTTATTTCACTGAGTATCTCAACTGAAAGATTTCTGTTTGTAATACATGGACTGTGTTGGTTAATGTTGTTGTATTTTTTGATGGCAGATGCTATGGGACCCTACAGATTTGGAAGATACATCTTGTGTTTTAATATGTGCTTGCACAATGCCTAACATTCCTTGGCAAGTAACTTAGTAACCTTCTCATGTAAAATTATGCAAGGGCTTGCTGTTACATGTGAGCATAGATTTGTTTTTTTTTTAAATAAGATTTCTATATTTGGATCATGATTTACAATTTCACTGAAGTGCTCTGGCTTCCTAAGTGTGATTGACACAGAAGGAACTATGCTAAATATTTTTTTTTAAATAAGGAAGAAGCAGATGAGATTGTAGGATACTTTTCTTGTATAAATGTATCGCAAAAAGTTTGCTGAAAGCGTGACCTTGAATTTTAAGGAACTGGCAGAAACAAACTTCATCCAACAGTGGAAGAAACCACGTTGTGAACTTGCCCGCTTCAGCTGTCAGATAGAAGCCAACACGTACAATTAAAATAATTAGAAAAAAAGTTTTAATCTCTTTAAAATACAAGACTTGATCTTCTGTAACCTTGATTGTCAAAGATTTAAAATGACATAAATTACCTTATCTGCTAAAGTGAACAAATTTCATCAGGGTTTTTTTTTTTTACTTTTTTCCCTATGTTTTTTAAACCATACAATAGCTGCTGATTTGCTCTCCAAGGGTATGGGGTGTTTTTTTGGTTTTTTGTTTTTTGTTTTTTTTTTTATGCCAGTCTTCTCCTTTTCAGGCTAAAGACAAATTTCAGACCTTACTCTGTCTTGTATAGACACTTGAACAAATCTCTGTGTAGGAAGTGTAAGACATTTCAACAGGCTATGGAAGCAAGACCCAAACATGCCAAATTTATCAGAACTAGGTCTGTAGAGGCTAACATAGGCCATTAAAAAATGAAATTGAGACAGAATGCATAAAAAAATACCTCTATGGATTCTTTCATTTTTATCTTTTCTTAATTGGATCTTAATCAATTATTTGGGAAGACAACTAAGAGTGTCCCAGGAGTGTTATACAGGTTTAGCATTCTAATTCTCCTAGAGCTTTATTAATCATTACACTAGTTCTGCGAACATCCTGTTAATCAAGTTCTCCCTGGAAAATGTGTTGGGTTTTGGTTTTGGGTTTTTTTTTGGGTTTTTTTCTTCCCCCTCCCCCAAAAAAAACCCAAAAACAACCCAACAAACCAACCCCCCAAAAAAACTCCAAAACCAAAAAAAAAGGACTAATATTAAAAAACCCTTTAAATTCAGTTTTGCTGCTTTCTGTAACTAAACTATTGAGGTTAAAACACAACAGCTAAAGAAAACATATTCCTAATTATAGTAGAAAATTAGTTATAGTAGAATTAGAAGGATATTAATATATTATTCTGGTAAAATTCTATCAACGCCTCTTAGAAATGTGGAAACAGCTGTATTTTTAGTGTTTTATCACCTGGACAGAGAAGCATTCTCCATATTAAAGTGTCTGATTAAAACCGCGTGTTAAAGAGGCTATGCTTTTTAACTTCAGATGTGGAAGAGATCCAGTATATCTTTAAGCCACAAAAACATAAAGTGTATTAAACGATTTAGTATCAAGGTGTGGGGTTTTTTCCTGCTTTTTAATCTGATTTAGCATCACAGAAAATACACTAAAAATCTAGAATTAAATGTCAGGCTTTTTTAAGTTTCTCAAGCACTCAACATTACTTATCCCTTCTGAAATTCCTATTGCAGGTGCATGCATTTCTTTCTTATGCATATGAAGTGCCATCCAAATCTCCCAATCATAAATAGAATGACTACCACTGATTTTAATCATCTTTACTACTCCATCTCTCCAGGAAAGGAAGATCCGACAACATTCTTGTACCCCTTTCAGTCTTTTTCCTTAAATATTTTATGTCTCAGACACAGTGATGAGGAGACCAAGCAACCCATCCGCATGTATATACACACATGAGTGCAGAAAGGAAAACTGATCCTTACTCAACAATTTGTAGGATCCTCACTGTTTTTCTTGTATGCTCCCACTACTTTAGGGCCAATCACAGAAGCCAAACTACCTCCTGCTGGTTTTTACAGCTGAGGTTTCTCAGTCCTTTATAGGCACCATTTGACCCTTTTCCAGCTGGCTCTGATAATCAAATACTGGCAGAGAGTCCAGCCCTACCTCCCTTGCTCCCCAAGCAACTGCTTTAAGATTGAAAGGGGTAGACCACCCTGTTAAACGTCCTATGATTTAAAAAGCAAAAAAAATTAGAAAAATCTGATTATTTTCTTATTTCTTACAAGACAAAAGGAAGAGAGAGAGAGCAGAGAGGGGTCTTTGGTGGATATGATTAGCTTCTATTCACTTGAAAATCCAATGTTGAAAAAAAATGTTGAACTATGAGCTTTTGCAGACATACAGGAATTTTAAGTTAGGCAGGTATTTCATGCACGGTTTACTAAGTTTTGTTTGTGGAATACTCCGCATATAATGTGTTAGTTTGGGTGGTTACTTTGATTAATGGGCTTAGAGAGACTTCAAATAAATTCAGAAGAAACAACTCTTCATGATTCCATGTTTCATTTTTTTTTTCACTCTATGATTATTATATGTTATATACAATACATGACAGAAAGGCCTTAGTGATAGGTAAGATATAATTCCATCAGCTCACATTCTCTGAACTACTGAGCTTGAGATGAGACAGGGCCTTCTGAAAGGAAGAATTGTATTTTCCGGAGAGCAGATGAGGACATCCATATCCATGCCACCAGCTGGGAGAACCTCCCTGGCTTTATAGAGGAAGAGTGAATGTGAAGACTGAGCTAATAGCATGGATAGACACTGCTGAGAAAATTAGAGAACAGACACAGTGCATCAATGGAAAATGAGGTTTGTCAGGTAGCAGGAATCCCAGAGACGATTGGGAACAGGAACTTGATATGAAAACTATAGTGGACAAGACGGAGATTTCAGATCATATTATTTTAATTTCCTTCACCTAAGATCTCCAAGCTGTCTCTGAGATTTGGATTTTTTTGTTTGGCTTAGGGCTTTTTTTGTATGTGTGATTGTTGGGTTTTGGCTTCTTTTTTCTTAATCAAAACCAATTTTGAAGATGTATCTTTTGTCTCACTCTAGGAAAAGTTTTAGACAGGCTCATCTCAAAATTATATCCTATCACAGCATCTCATCAAGTACACAGAACCAGATATGTGAGTAAAGATATTCCTCATTGATATTAAACATCAAGATTTGCGTAAGAAAGTAGTCCTAAGAGGTCATGTTTGACTGACTTTGACCCAATGCTAGAACTGTTTGTCACAAAGCCTTGAGATAAGCTGTAAACAGGATTGAAAAGTTCTGTAAATCATATTTTTGTGTTCTGCACAAAGATAAACTTTATCCCAAACATAATAATTTTATGATGAGTGATACCCTTTGAGAGAGTGCGTTCTTTTAATGGAGAAATGGCATGCTATTGTAAATATCATTTTTACTGCCCAAGACATCTCCAAAGGTGCATTTCTGAAAATGTGACTTTTCAAAATTAGACTCACAGGCAGGCAAAGTCTGTGCTTGTGTTTGGAAAAAGTACATTCAATTCTTGATAGTTTGGTTTTGTGGTCTCCAGTTGTCATAAACATTCTCAGAAGTTGTATTACGCTGTATGTATAAAATTTTGGAATCCCACCAGCAGAGAAAGAGATGTAGAAACATTTCTCTGTCTTTGAAATTATTGGTGAAAATGAATGCAGGCATTTTCAGAACTGGCCTTTTTAATGAAAGCCTTTCCTGGCTGGTATATATAAGGGCAAGCATATATATGAATAACAATGAAAAACAGCTTTGGGAAAGTGAAAGAGAAAAACCTTATGGGTGGTCTTCTAAGAATATAAAACCAGAGGTTTATGCTCATTTAAAAAACAAAAAACAAAAACAAAAACCTTGAAAAAAGTAGCCAATAGTTACCATTGAGGCCCAGAGGCCCAGAAGTAAGATACCATATTTGAGTCCAAGAGGACCTACATTCTGTCCTCCTTAGTTTGTTATGAGGAAATACTGTGTGTTACCCGATTCTGCTTCAAAGTCAGTGGAATGATAGAGTTTCAATCCCTGAACTAGCTGACTCAAGGTTACTATGGAGGTGAGGCACAACTGAAAGTTTCTTGTATTAGGAGAGAGTCTAAATTGACTGTAATAGGCTTTGGAATAGGCTTTTACCCTTGAGCAGAGGTCTCAAAGATATTTGATATTCTAAGATTAGCAGGAGCCCAGCCTTACACTTGAGCAATTTAGTAGTTGAAGAATCTGGCATTCTGTGTGTGATCCATATTTTTAAACTCTTTGCCTCTGCTTCATGTTAACCATGCACTAATGTCTTTGAATACATCTTTACTATGTAGATATGTAACCACTTCTGCTCTCTTTAAGATATGGAGGTTATTTTTTTCTAGTATTTGGGAGAGGAATAGAGTCATTCTGGTATAAATTTAATTATATTTCAGTATACTAACAAATACTAGGGTTTTGAGAGAGAAGTAGAAACATTCTGCTACTGCAGATTTCAGCAGGATAGGGAGTATCTAAATTTACCTGTGATTGTCTTTCCTCAGGTCTTTTAATATTTATTTTTTGCTTCATAAAGACAAACCATTTACTGTGATAAATTTTCTATTTTGATGTCTTTTGAGTTATGCCTTAGAAATAAAATTCCATGAAGTGTAGCAACCACTTTTCTTCGATGTGCAAAATTGCTTATGACATTTTTAATTGCTCTGAGATAAAGGTTCTGGGATGAAAGAAATGCAAAAGCAGATAGAGCTGAAGATTAACATAAAGTAATACTATAAGGTTTTTGACTAATAGCAGAGGCAGTGGATGAATCTATCTCCCATGCCTCCTACTCTTGTTAAGCTTCCTCTAGGCCCATCAAAATACGCTATTGCATAAACGTCATCACATAACTTTGGCATGACTGTAGAATTAGTAACTGACTACTCTGTTCTCACTGATGCAAGAACTTCCCTTTCTCTATTAAGCCAGATTTCCTGCAGATAGATGTCACAGGACATGTGATTTCCTTCTGAAAAGGTAATTAAATGTGACAAATACATAAGCACAATTTGCTTCCTCCCTGAGGCAGGGATCCAGAAATTTTGCATGGGAGACTCTTGCATAATAGGCCCCACCAATTAGTTTGGCAGTTCCAGCAAGCACTAGTAACGTAATTTGACTTGGTGAGATATACCTTTGAAAGTGGTTCATTACAGCTGTAAAGAAATAACAACAGTGGGGAAAGGATGAACTATTTTAAATTAATTGTGCAGGTTGTTGTTTGGTTGGTTTTTTTTTAACTCAGAGAAATATTCTGCTGTCATGCAGAGTTGTTAACTGGTGATCAATAAAAGATGTTTCAACTCACATAGAATCACAGAATTACAAGGTTGGACCTTTTAATGCTGACCATCATGACCTTCATCTCGAATTACGTCAATAATAGGAGTTCAGGCTATTGGAAAACATAGTCTTAAGTGACTTAATAGTATAGACTTGAAGATAGTGGAAATCTTGTCATTGAGTTCAGTGCAAATGTTTCAAGCCCATCTGTTCTAACTCAAGTGGTATTGCATTTATAACCAAGCCCATTGTGAAAAAAAAAGAATGCAGAGTCTTACCTAAAAGCTTACTGCTTTGAGTACAGGCTGTATTTGCATTAAAGAAATTTAATCTGCTGGTGACAACTCAGCTGCTTACATTAGTTTAATTAGATGGTCTAAATCAAGTTACATTACTGATACTGTCCACGTTGTCTTTATTAAGGCTGGTACTTTTATTGTAAATTCTGTCGAAGCTGAAACTCTCTTTAGCCCTTAGAAATGTCTTGTTCAAGACAAAGGAGTAAATAATAATGATAACAACAACAACAATAATAATAATAGTAATAAAATTCACTATTCACATAAACTAATCTCTTGAATAGAAAAATAAAAGACTTAATCTTGACATTTACTTTAAAATTGTAATGAGATTTTTCAGAAGAAGGCTGTTCCTTCTTTAGAAATACAACCAGTTAAACCACTTTTCTGCAGCAAGAACAACCCTGAGCTGCTATACAGAAGAGATTGATAAGGATTTCTATAATTACTGGTAAGAAACAAGGTTTCGTAGATGCATAAAAACTCTTAAAAAGCTTAGTGAAAAAGAAAACACAAAACCAAAAAATGCTATGCTTCATCGTAGAACAAAATATCCTCTTACAGGGAGGATTTTTTTTTTTAAAAAAGGACAGTTTATTTCTGATTGTGTTCTGTCATAAATCATACAGACAGATGTGTGCCTTAGTCACGCATCAAGGTTGATTACCATTTCTTTAGGTTTATACAACACAGTCTAAGGATTAGAATTCTTTTATTGTAACTTTTTTCATTTTATAGTAGAGAAAATATAATATTGTGTGCATTTTTCTGTGTTACAGAACATCTGTACAATAAAAGCAATATTTACATCATAGAATTTTCTGCTCTTATGAAGAAAATTCTAGTCATAGCTGGGTCTGCTTGTTCTGTTTCTATGAACACGTTTTCAGGCAAGCCCTCACAAAGGTTAAGACAATAAAAATATTCATTGCATATTCTACTGCCCACATGCTTATCTACTTTTTATATTTTAAAAAATGATTAATCAAGAAAATCTTAGAGTATATGTATAGATGAAAGTATCTGGAGAATAAATATTTACTGATTTAATAATTAAGCCTTGCTGCATTCCTGCAAGCCACGAGCCAAGGACTTTTAAATGACAGGGTGTGCATAATGTTTTTAACTTTAGTGTACCAGGCCAGCCTGAACTAGAAGTGGGATTCTTCCTCCATATATTTCCCTACCAAGGAAAACTCTGTGGGAGGAGAATATATACATCGGGGATAGTGATCTGACCTCAGCTATTACAGCTAGTCATAGCTGGCATCAAGAAGAGATTAACATGAGGTTACTCAATATTTCTATTAGATAGAGTTCAGATTTGACATTAGTCATGGGTATAAAGTAAATTTTGACTCTGCTTTGGATTTCAGGCTCTTAGTTATCTGCCAGCTCCAATGAACTTACAAAAACAAGATTGTTATACAGCACAAAGGAACGAACACATGGCTGAAACGAAGAAAATTCAGGATTTGGCTGAGGTACTCATAGTGAAATGATCAATGTGTTTGAAACTTGCAAAATTAGATTTATTTCTTTAAAAATGAAAGGCAAATTGAATATCTAATTCATCATTGAAACAGCAGTCACTTCGTGTAATTTCTGGAGGTGAAATGTTCCATGAATTGCTCTCTTAGAAAAATACTGTCTCATGACAAATATTATGCATTACTACCACTAATGAAAAGTTGTCTTTTTTATTTCTAGAGGAAAAGAGAAAAATATGCTCATTTATTTCTTCTAGCCTAAGCAGAAATGGGACACCTGCTTGGTTTTCTTTTCTTTTCTTAGTAAACATAAAAAAAAACCCAACCACAAAAACCAACAAAAAAACCCTTGTAAAAACTTTTTTTCCTTTTTCTCTTCCCCCCTCCCCCCCACCATGGGTACATTTTTCCATATAACTGTGATGTTTATGTTCACTCTGACTCACACTGGAAGGAAAGGAGGTGCTAATATCCATGATCAAATCAGTTCATAAATTTACCTCATTGCCTAGTCACACCATCAACACTTGTTTTTCCACTGAATTTGTTTCTCATTATTTCCTCTCTTCCACCTCACTCATGAGTGGTTTTAAACCTACATCAATTGAAAAACTTCTACAAAAACATCCCCATGCAAAAAAGCATTGTAAAAACAAGGTGACTTAGCTTTTGACAACTCTCCCTCAAAACAGAAAACTTTTGTGCTTTTTTGAGCAAATTCTTCTCTGAGGTTTTCCTCTTCCCTTCCCTGTTTTACACTGGCTTTAACCTCTGCCATCATTATCATTTCCATAACCAAGGACTATGATGTCACAACATTTTCATGTTATGATGGACCTCTTTGGGTTCTGGATATAATTGCTACTTTCCCGGGTGTGGCTATGCAGTTGTAAAAGAAAAATAGATAATATAAAAATAAGGAAACAAACTACAGTGTCTGGTTATTGGTTTGTTTGTTCTTTATGTTGATATTATTTGACTACTAAAGTCTCTGGCATCTTAACCACTAATACACAAAAGCATTTTGCTGTCATCTGAAGGAATCAGAAAGTAAACAGCGGATCGACTTATTTCACCTTTCCCTACTGAAACCTATTAACTGGTTGAAACACAAGAGGAACCGGTATTTCTACTGCACCTCATTCTGCTGCCTAATCAACTTCTTCCTCCATTCAGCAGAAATTGAATATTAAAGTTAGCTATAATGTTGGTCTATGTGATGATGCAGAGTAAATAATGTCTATTTTCTGGCCTTCTTTGCTCCAATAAATACATTTTCCTAGATAAATTCCTTTTGGGGCTGCAAAGTCACTGAAATTAGTCTGCCAATAGGAGCTTTGCATCAAGAAACTTTTTTTTTTCGAGAGCTTTGCCATTGCAATTATGTTGGGAAATGGCTGTTCTGTTTTAAAGCTAGATTTCAAACACTAATTTCATCTCAGCTGGGGATGAGGTTTCCTAAAAGAGGTATTCAAAAGAAATCAGCTTCTTGGTCTGCTAAGCAAAATATCAGAGCCAACTGATCAAGGCTGAAATCAAAGCTTAGCTTAAGTCAGGAGACTTTAACCAAAAGGCACGCTTCCTCTCTGAATGATGCAGAGGTTTATTTTCCCTGCTGGAGTTTTGCACATCTCCCAGAAAAGTCCCCCAAAACTGTAGATGGGACGGCAGTTTGGCCAAGCAGCTGTACAAACTGCTGTGCTAGGAGTGCATAATCTTTACTGTCACACTCTGGCAATAAGCACATATCTGATGGCAGCCCTGTTTTAGATAATCTTATACTCTGTCCTTCCCTCTCTGCCCATGCTGAGAGCCACACAGCTAAGCACAGGGCAATGTCTCTCAGAAGACGGAAAAGCAGCTCTGCACACCTTACCCTGTGATATACAGAGCTCAGTCACCTGGGGACTGGAAGTGAGTGCAAGTCATAGAGTGGAAGCACCCTGTGTGGCACAGAGGTGATGAAATCCTCATCAGCAACCTGGACATGAAGGTCAGACATTTAGTCTTCATGGAGCCCCATGAAACAATCTCAGCTTCATTGAAGTGCTTTGAGTCATGGGCTTTCAGAATGAGAACACCAAACCTTGCAGCAAGTGGTCAAGAGCCGTAGCAACAGCTCTATTTGTGCCACTGTTTCCCTTACAATACTGAGACCGGGCTATGTTATTAAAAGCAGTCAACTGCAACACTGTGAGCTTGTTTGTGCCTGGAAAAATTGCATTTTAAGTATAATAAAAGAAACAAGCATCACTACCAAAAGTCTGCCTGTTGCAGAGTGGTGTTTTTATTGCTTCAGCTCACAAGCTAGTAAGAATTTGTTGGTCTTTCAGCTGAAATAAAACTCAAGGAATTTAAAGCTTTACTGAACTATTTGAATAAGATGGCCCATTCTTTGGTTTTTTGGGTGTCTTCAGCTTGGTGACTTAAAATACAGAGGGTGGGTGTGGTTAAACACCCTACTCCCATTTAGTCATTCCTAAAATGTATGGTCATGTTTAATTTCTCCAAGGTCTCTCTGGATTTGTGTCACTACAGCAATGCTTGGCCAGTTCCACAAGCTGACAACAGGCGTCTTACCCTCACTCAGTTCACAGAATCAAAGAATCACAAGGTTGGAAAAGACCTTTAAGATCATCAAGTCCAACCATTCCATTCCTATGCTAAACCATATCCCTAAGTACCTGACCTACCCTTTTTTAAAGACATCCAGGGATGTGCTTAAACCACATCCCTGGGCAGCTTGTTCCAGGCCCTGACAACTCTTTCAGTATTTTTTTTTTTTCCTAACATCTAATCTGAACCTGCCCTGGCATAGTTTTGTTCCATGTCCCCTTCTCCTATCTCCTATTATTTGGCTGAAGAGACCATCGCCCACCTCTCTACAACCTCCCTTCAGGTAGTTATAGGCAGTGATAAGGTCTCCCCTCAGCCTCTTCTTCTCCAGGCTGAACACCCCCAGTTCCCTCGGCTGCTCCGCATAGAATTTGCTCTCCAGCCCCTTCACCAGCCTGGTTGCCCTTCTGTGGACATGCTCCAGGACCTTAATGTCCTTCTTGTAGTGAGGAGTCCAGAACTGGACACAGCACTTGAGGTGCGGCCTCACCAATGCTGAGTACAGGGGCACAATCACATCCCTGGACCTACTGGCCACACTATTTCTGATGTCGGATGCCATTGGCTTTCCTGGCCACCTGGGCACACTGCTGACCATATTCAGTCGGCAGTCAACCAACACCCCAGGTCCTTCTCTTTTGCGCATCCCCTAGGATGTATAGTAACCACTTGGTGGAGAACACTGCGATTAATGCCCAAGTTGCTTCAAAAATGTTAACAGTGCTTTGCTTCAAGCCTTTGATCCCTCAGGCTTTCTGACAGACTAAACCAAATCCTTCCTCAGACTCTTGTTCTAAGCAAGAACATTGGAGGATACAGCATGCCATACAAAATAATTTTCTTTCTTTATTTGTAAAAAATCCTGCAATAAAATAATGAACATCAGATGTCTATTTCTTGCTAATGTGCTGATACTGCATAAAAGGAATACCTCAACTCTCAGCCCAGAAGAGCATTTCCTGCTCTTCATGCCACAGTCCCATAAGAAATCACGATCCAGATTCATGTCACCAGGCATTCAGTCTTCACCTTAGCCTAAGATAGATGTCCACATCTTCTCATGAAACTTCTGTAACTGATGAACAGACATAGACAGTCCACCTCAGTTCCTTTCTGGAGGTAACTATTTCACATTAGCAGAAATCTCCTGCAGTAACTGCTCTTCTATCTTCACTGTCTTCATTAAATGCCTGAAAGTGGGGGAGGGAATGATTTAATCTCTGGGTTTTCTAACTTATTCTTCCCCACATTCCTCTTCATCTTGACATTATTTCTGTTGGGAATTCAGTCAGGTAATGATGCAACATCCTTTCTGCACACTGATCTCTTGTGATTTTAACCCATTGTGCATAGTTTGTAATGGGAAAAGAAAGTGGCCAATTGATTCTGTCTGCAGTTTTACCCTGTGTTTTTCATAGCTGTACCTCCTAATTGTGTTCATTCACTGCATAAAAACTTGCTGGAATAACTGTCATGCAAATTTAGACAATCTCATTGCTCTGCAATAAAACTAATACACAAAGACAAACCTATTGAACTGAATCACTTCTAAGTTATGCAAAAGGAAATTAATCTACAGTGCACTAGTTCATTTAAGCATGAGACAAGTAAAACTGATATCAAATTAGGTATGAGAGAAAAGCCTGTTAAGATGTTCAAGGTATGGTAAGTGAAGTAAGGTAAGAAATTGTAGAAGTTACATGCTGTGGTTAATTCTTTTCTTTACTATGTAAATGTCATTCATACATGGGTTTTTTTGTTTTATTTTTTTTCTGTTGGTTTGTGAGGTTTTTTGTTTTTTGTTTTGTTCTGTTTTGGTTTTTGTTCTGTTTTGTTTTGTTTTTCCTGAGAACAATTACCTTCATAACAAGAGCTGTTAAAAAATTGCTATTTACATACAACCAATCTTTTCTGTTGCAGGTTGTTACCACTGGTCATGCTAATTAGTATTTCTTCATTATTTCCTTGGACCATCTCATCTGTATTATTTCTTCTATTAAGATGCCAATATCTTTGGAGACGAAACCATAATTTTGCTCTGATTTCATGCACTATCTGCTCTGTTATGCTTATATTTTATGAATCATCCTACTGAAAGTATATTCTTTATTTCTTTTAAATACTTGTCTGTTCCCACAAAGATCTCTATAGGATATCTCCAGCTTCAATATTGATATTATGAAAACTCATGCAATGACATAATTGCACTCAAAGTTTTATGCTGCAAATCTAATATAATAGCTATAAGTATGGATAATCATCTATGTATGTCTGGGATATTTTTAATCTCAGAAAGGATCCGAAGATCAGTGTACATCTCACCAGTTACAATGTGCTACTGTTATACAGAAGGGACATTCATGGGACTTAAGGAGGATAGGCTGTCCATAGTTGATATACACAGACATTTTGCACTGAAAAAAAAAATACTTCTGTGGTGTTAAGCTACAAGTTTAGCCTAAATTTGCAATAGGATCTCATGAGTCACACCGAGCTGCTTTGCAAGACATAAGCCGGATACTGCAAACCACAGGTTGTCCTTTTGTCTCAGAGTAGCTACACAATTGCTGGGAGCTGCCATGTTGTATCACGTGATTGTCATGTTCTTGAGGCCACTCCTGGAAAAGCCTGAGAGATTTTGATTGTATGGTTCACTAGATTTATAAAATTAGCCTTTAATATCCCAGGTTTTTCCAGGAATTAACTAGTACTTCTTATTGTAGCAGTAAATTATATAGTAAATGTGACTTTTACTGTCTTTTTAGTGACAGTGCCTAAGAATAAGCAAAGTTAAAGAACAATGCTAAAGATTTCATCACATGACACACAAGCTATGGTTATATTTAATTTCAGCATTAGAGACAGTTTTCATAATGTAATTAGGACTCATTTTTCTTGGTTTTAGATACTCCTGTAAAATGGGGATAAAAATATTAATCATTATGATGATGAAGGAAGTAAGCCCTGCTGTTGAAAAGCTAGGTATTATCATCCTCCTCCTCTCTAGTGGGATAAATCTTTGTATATGTTAAAATTATTCTCCCTATATAGTTTTCCCTGTTTCAGCATGTTGCAGTTTGGTGTAACTGCTGCTTCAGTGGCTCTTGTAAACTGCAGTTACAGCTTTCTGCAAGCCCCATATTTTGAAAACATTGGTACCTTCAAGGCCAAATTTGAGACTAAGCCTATCAGAGCTGGTCATAGCACCTCTGTGAATCACATATAGGAGAAAAAAAAAACCTGCTGGCAGGCGCACTTTGCCACCGGAGCGGGAGTGAGAAGATGTAACAAGCTGCACAGATTCCAAGGCCAGGCCCGGAGGAGGGGGGGATGAAGAATGTGAAGAGAAAGTTTCCCCTGCAGCTCGTGGTGGAGTCCATGGTGAAACGGGTGTCCCCCTGAAGCCCATGGATGAGGACGGGGAGCAGAGACAACTATGCCCTGTGAAGATTGGTCCACGCCTCAGCAGGTTTGCCAAGGGACTTGTGACTTTGTGGGTGACCAGGCCGGGGGGTCTGGACCCAGACGTCAGCACCCTATGGAGGGGAGAGTCCTGCTGAGAGGCCTGTGGTGAGGGGATGACTCCCCGATAGAGAGGACTCACGCTGCAGAAGGTCGTGGACACGACTCTCGCGTGGGTGGGACCCCACGGTGCCGCAGGGGAAGGGTGTGTGTATGTGGAATGCCCCCCCCCCCAGCTGAGATGGAAGACAGCTTGGGAGGAACGGACTGAAACCCCTCACTCTCCATTCCCTGCCCCCCCTGTACTGCGAACGGGAGGGAAGAAGGGAGCGAATCTCTGATTAAAGTCATGAGTGCGAAGAGGCGAGGGGGGGGGGGGGGAAGTAGAAGTGATAATATCTGGGGAAGAAAAGCAGCTTGTTGGGAATCACCGGAACCCCACTGCCCATTCCCTGCCCCTCCCCGCGCCATGTTGGGGGGGGAAGAAGGGAGTAAAATCGGGATGAGTTTTAAGTTTGCTAAGAAGGGAGGGGTGGGGGGAAGGTGCTTGAAGACCTGGCCGCTTCTTATCTCGTTCCTGTTCACTGGGTGTAGTAGTTGTAGTAAGTAGTAATAAATCACTTTTTCTTTCCTTTATTCTGTGCTGCGTCTGTTTTGCCCATTGCACTAATTGGAGAGTGATCCCTCTGTCCTTATCTCAAGTCCTAAGCCTCCCAATATCTATTTTCTCCCCCTTTTCGGCTGAAGGATGGAGTGAGCGAGCGGCTTGGTGGGTATTTGGCCTTTGGTTAGGGCCAAAACCACCACACAGCATTTAATAAAATAGCGCCTGGACTCCAGACAAAAATGTTTTTTATAACACACAATGATGTCTGGTTTTGTGCAGAACAACAACAATAAAAAAGATCATTACTGTCCTCATGAGTAACTGAAAAGTTAGATTGATTATGTTTTGCATTCATCCACAGAAAAACTTGGAGGAAAGTATTAGTCTTTTTTCTAGAAATAAAAGACATGTTTTACTATCCAAAGATTTCAAGTCACCCACCTAGAAAATACATACTGCACCATGTTTTATAAGTGGCTTTTGTTCTGATATGTCTTTTTTCTTTCTGACTTTCATAAAACTTTTCACTGTAATGGCATAAACAATTTTAATAATTTTATAATTTTGTTGCAGTCTGCCTCTTTACACTATTCCAGTGGAATGATTTTGCCATCCCAATGGTACTTAGCTGAGTGTTTTAAAGTTTCTTGAATTCAAATATAAAATGTAAATGAGACCCTTAACTGAGTCACAGATGCAAATAACATCCAGATGGATCAGTACATGTATTTCATAAACAGTCCCTATCTTTGTAATGGGTTAAATTAAAATCCTGGATCTAACATTCAGTAAGTGGAAGTTTCAACTTTCTCAAATCCTTATGTGGATCTGATCTGTATGGCTGATGTCCATCTCTAGTCAAAAATCTGTTTGCCCAGAGGAAAATGATTCCCACTGTAGTCACAAATAGCTACACATGTTTCCATGGCTGCCTGTGAAGCCAAGATTTTGCACAGGCTGGGGAAACAACCTTGTCAGAGGAAAAAAAAATACAGATCCCATGCTGCAAATCTTTCCTGAATAAAATATTTCAAGCCCTGGCATGTCTGGACCTCATATGGAATGCACATATACATGCTTGTATGCACATATTTATGTTTTTATGTAGTTTCCAACTCTAATATATACATTTGTATAAAAATACAGGAACGAACATTTATCCATTTAACCTCACTGTAAGCAAAAATAAATGACTACTTAAGGCTCAAACTGCAATTACTTTCAATATTGTAAGAAATACATTTTATACAAATCTACATTAATTTTATGTATGTATGTACATATGTATGTGCATCTATGAAAATATTAACATGATTTCTCAAAAAAAAAAAACATAATTGGCCCATAGCAATTCATACTGAATGATAAACCCCAAGAATCTCTAAAATTTACTTATTCTTTGATTACTTATGCAAGGTTAAGAAGTGCTAGGAGGTTGTTAGGAATTATTATCTGGATCAGCACTTTGGATTCCACTGTCTGCTTCCAGTAGCCGGGTCTCCCATTTCATAGTGTAAGAAATTGTTAGTTTCTTTGATTAGGAAAGATCTTCTGCCATAAATGTGCCAAAAATGTACCTGTATGTAATAACGTTCATTTGATCCAGAAAGTCATCATAGAAATATAACTGCAGTAAGTATTAATAAATAGAATTCAATTTAGAATTCAAGTGTGATACTGAAAGTGCAGTGTCAAAAACAATTTTATTTTTTCATTCTTTGTGTCCACTACCAAAACAGAGTATGAAATATATACTTGATCATAAATTTTAATTTATGCATTTGAAAACATTTGCAAACATTTCTAATGCTCCACTCAAATAATTCTACACATGGTTACCTCCTTTCTTTCAAAAGAGGGAATGACCTTGTACTTGTTGATTGCGGATTCAGATGCTTTGAGGCACTCTCAAAAGTTTCCTTTTTTACTTACACTCCATCAGAAGATTTCTAAATGTAAATGTAGGTGCTTTTAAGTGTGTCCTGATTGCTTAGTAATGAACAATCACAGATGATTTCTACTTAGTTAGTTACTAATTGTAGATGTCTAACTGGAATACACACAACATTACAAGTAAGCATGGAAGGAGTTTGTATACTATTCTGACAGGTCCTAGAATAAAACTTTAAGACTGACAAACAGGAATAATTTAGGGAACTATTGGCTGAAAAGATTGACTTGCAACCAGCTTTTGCTTTGTTTTTTTCAACTGTGAAATAAAGAAAATAATATCTCTTAGAAACAAAATTATTTTTTTGAAGTGTTAGGAAGATACCCTAATTTTACAGACCATTGTGAATTTCTTGTCTGGAAGGTGTTATGCATGGTGAGAACAAGTTATTGCTTGCTGTCTCCTATCGAAGACAGATTCATAGTTAATCATGAATTCCATGCTTTCATCTTGCAACTCAGATGCAGCAAATAGATTTTTTATTTGCCTTTAGTTTAACAAGCAGAATTACTGGTTTCTTAATGAAGTATATGAGCCTGTACCTAAATCCAGCATTCACTACCAGTCAAACACTGGTTCACACTACCCTGATAGATGTGTCTAGTTCTTTCATATTCACTGTGCATGCGTACCCTTAAAAAGTCAGTGCACATTTAAAAAATGTCATTGCACATTTACACATCAATGAACCTCTTAGGTTTTCTTTCTGCCATATTGATCCTGAAGAAAGCCTGTTCGCCTGAACTTATTTTTGTAATATTTTTGGTTTTGGGATGAAGACAAATTATGAGCCTACTTTAATATACTGAACTATTTAGTAGTTATTAGCACATGGTGCAGATAAAGACCTAATACCCTAGTGGAGTCAAAACAAAGAAAAGGTACTTTTGCTAAATTACTAAAATTAAAAATTCTTGATTTTCCATCTGCCAACTCTTCATTATCCCAATTTACCAATAAATATTTCAGTTTATGCCAAAGGCTCAAATATGTCTTCCTCTTATGAAAACTAAAAAAAAAAACCCTAACCAAACAAAACCCTGTGTTCATCTTATATCTTAGGGACAATTTCTTGGGAAGTTACATTGTGGTAGTACCTACACTCTGAAGAAATAGGACTAGGTTTGGTTTTTTTTTTACTTCTTACTGCCAGCTTTACACTGGGAGTAAATTGGTCCATTCCCACTTGAACCTGCTAGAGAAAAACTTGAAAGATTTTTTAAGACTAAGTAATTCAGCAACTGAAGAGGAAATTAATCTTATACAGTGTGATATTATATCCTACATGATGTTCAAGAGGAAAGTGGAATGGCAGAAGATTACATTCTCTTTTGCCAGAAACAAAAGGAAAAAGATACTGTGGAAAATACACTGAAAACTCTTGCCTGCTTCATAGAAATAGGAACGCAACACAAACCAAAATTGCTTAAGCCCTTGCATAACTTCTGAAATCAGGATACCATTCATGTGCTAATAAAGGAGTTCTGCTAGTTTAAAGCCGAGCACTTTTCTGGACTGGGTTTGCAATTCTCAACACCAAACAGCATCATGTCTTTCTAAAACCATCTCATGATCCCAGTCTATGAAGAAATTCCTAAGAAACACTTGATCAGATAAGAAGGATGTTTTCAAGTAATAATCATGCAAAAGTTTCCCAGATGGATGATTTTGTGCCATGAATAGAACACTGTGGGTCACATTTTTTTATAAATAACTTTATCCTTTTTTTTTTTCACACAGTTGTCTTTTATTTCCTTGCAATGTTGGTGGTAGGAATTGCTGTAGGCCTCACAGGAAGCAACCAGCCAACTTCAAGTTTCACGAAACATAGTGTACAGGCTTAAACGTGTCATGATACATTGTTGAGCACAAAGCTGAGTGCAGGGCAGCTATGTAAACTACATTAAAGTGTGTTTTTTTTTTTAACCCGTAAAACAAATAATAACATAATCCGATGTAGAATATACCATCACAACAAAGCAGTGTCCTCTTTGAGCTACCTCAGGTGCTGGAAGGAGCACAAACAATGTTCATGCAGTGATCTTCTCACCTAATACAGCCAGATTCTCAGCCACCTACCAATTAGCCTAGACAGAAATACATGTTAATGAGCCTCTTCTGCAGTATCTGTATCTGAACTTCATGTATCATCAGATAGCACGGAACTCTTATAACCATGACCATAAACTAGCGTCTTGGATTCAGCCTGACTCCCCTTCAAGGCAGTAAAAGTTTAGTAATGGTATCAATGAAGAATTTAACCAAGGAGGAAGAGAAGGACGTACTATAATCATGTTTGGTCTTCAGTTTCTCCTTACTGAGAAAAAATTCCAGAGTGAAAACAGTGAAAAAAGAATCAGACTTATGTTTTGCGCATGACTTCCAAAAGCCTCAGCAATACGAATTGGAAGCCACCCATCTAGTTGATGCACGAAGGCCACTAACCATACCCTCAATAATGTATTTCCAATTTTTTGCTGTCTTTTTGGATTATTTCAATGGCACAGCTCAAGGCAGCTGCTCTCAGTGGCTAAGGAGTTGCAGCTGTTCATCATGGATGTGTCAGGAAGGAGAGGGTTTTGAGCTTGTTTCCAGGGATCCTACTGTGTAGAAGGTTGGCAAGAGCTGTGGAAAAGGGAGGGTATTGAAAAGAATTTCTGTAAAACTGTTTCCCATAGTTGTGGCTTTGGTCACATGTGGTGAATAGTTGAGGTGGTTTTTGGTTGGACATACTGGGCACTTTCACAGCAGCTATCAAGCACTCAGCATTTTGGAGCTGGTGACCAAATTGTCGGGGGCTTTGATTTTCAGCCATTTTCCTTGATAAACCTTCCAAAGCCAGTTGCGTACGGATGTTTGTAATGAAATAATTCATTCTTTGCCTTTGCTTTTTCAAGTCGCCAGCATGTGAAGCTGGGTCAGGCTTTTAGGGAATCTCGTCATTTTGGGGAAGCAATGTTCAAAGGCACATAGGGGTCAGTACAATAACCTGCTGAAAGGAGACTTCTAAATTTATTTATTATATGAAAGACAGAGAATTGATTGTAAATAAGCAGATGTCTTTGCTTCAATTATATTACTGTAAAGCAGGCCTGGTGGTTTTTGCTGCTGGCCTTTTAAAATCTCAAAAGCAACATTCTTTACAACACTAGACAGTTACCATGGTGCAGTGGACTTATTTTTAGCTAATAGCTGGGGAATTTAGCTAGCCAGAAAATGATGTATATACACAGTGACATAAAACTTGTCACATGGGATTTGGTCAGAAATGGAGAAGGCACTTGTTTAGGCAAAACCCAATTATATTTATTTGAATAAAGTTTCACTCTGTTTTTCTTTGGTTGCCTGAAACACATGAATGAAGAACTTAAATAAATAAATAAATAATGCTACCTTGCAAAGAATTTTCATCTTTAGTGGTAAGTGTAGAAGATATATATTAACTATGGATGAAATGCTTCACAGATTATGGAATCATTTCCCATATGGCACCCACATAGTACAGTTTTATGGGTCTAGTTCTCCAGCTGCATCAGTTTGTAGGAGGTGTATATGCCTACAATGCCTCTCTCTTGGTGCTGAACACATTTCATATCCCACCTCCCACCACTGTGGCAAAGGTAAACAAAGCAAGATTTAGAAGATAGAAGAGGGTGAATGAATACGGCAGCCTTTGTGTCAACTCAGCCTGGAAGATAGAAAGGAAGTGATATGCTGCAGCAGGAACCTCATGGAAATTCCTGGCAGTTTTGCCATTCTCCCACAGGTTTTACAAATGCTTTCAATAATCCTTCGTGTCATAATGACAGGGACTGGACACATGAAGGCAGATGATGCCTAACAAATGTCTTTTCTCTCCCTGTGTGTATGTGTATACATATACACACACATAAAATTACAACCATCTCTTAAATAGAACTTTTATTACAAGCCATATCCGAAGGAGCTTCATGATCCATAAAATGTGACAACAAAGCAAATAGGTACCATGTGTTCAACACAGTCACAGAAGAGGCATTTTGAGGCATTCAGAGATCACAGTGGTATATCTGCACCGATTCAGGTTATACCACGCATGAAGAAGCTTCAGGTTCACTGAACATTACATGTATGTTCAATGCTTATCTTGTTTCTAAGTTCCACATATACCAAGACCCTCATGTGATTTAGATAGGCTTTTGTCTAATACCTGCATGATCACCAGGCTGAAACCTGCAAGTTTCTAGGTGACTCAGAGTGAAAATTGATGAACATGTTAGTGAAGATTTATGAAGAAAATCCCCATTTTAGACAAGAAGGTAATTCTTGAGGCTGGTAACAAGCTAGCAGATCTGGTACCTAAGATCTCTCTAAGTTAAAGAAGAGCAAATAAAGATTTTCCTTTCATTTGTCCTGATGAATAAAACTTAATGAACTTCAGAAACACAAAAAAATGCTTGATAATTTACTAATTTTATCACTTTGGTCACCAGTACATGTACACCTTATGATTTCTCTGAGATTTATAACTTGAAACTGCATTTTTCAGCTCTGAATATTTTTTGCACAATCAATTCCCATCCTCCCCTGAGATGCCATATTACCAGCAGTCTGATTTATTTGGTAAAAATCATAAGGCAAATTGTGGAATTTTTGACACATGTGACTGCCATGAAGAAACTTTGCCTTGAGTTTCCCAGTGCTCAACTCCCAGAAGCCTGGCGATAGTTTAGTTTATATCCATAACTTTCAGAAATTTGTTTTTAATTGGATTTCTGATACAGAATTTTGTCTGGTATATCACATGATATTTTTTGTGATAATCTTTGCTTTATTTTGAAAGCAATTCTTTTTTCCTTTTAAAAAAATTTGAAGTCTACCAATTCAGTTGTGATAAGTTTACAGGATATAATGTGGTTATCGTGGTAATATGAACAGCAATCAGATTAGATAATCCTCAGAGGTCTTTTCCAACCCCTATCATTCTGCGATTCTCTGATCTGATATAAACTGATTCCATGATGGTCAGTTATCCACAATCCACCCTATCAGGAATGATGCTCACAATTTTATATGTTGTCATGTGAAATAAACAAAACTACTATAATTTCATAGCTATCTAGAAACTAGTCTGTATGAATATAACAAAAAAAATATAATAGGGAATAAAACCCCACAAACCAAACTCGTAAACATCTTTCAGTGGGTGTCCACATCATATTTTCAGGTCTTCTCTCTTACAAACTGGAAGCTTTTATTAATTCTTAGTACTAAGCTAGTCAGGTAATTTTCCCAAGTCATCTCATGTGCATAAGTTGTTTTTTTTAAATCAAAGTTACTTGATATTAATAACAATATATTAAGAATCAGGTGGCCTATAAGAAAACTGGGAAGAGACTTTTTAGAAGGGCATGAGTGATAGGATGAGGGGGAATGGTTTTAAATTAGAAGGGGGTAGATTTAGATTGGATATTAGAAAAAAAGTCTTCATTACAAGGGTGGTGAGGCACTGGCCCTGGTAGATTCCCCCCTCCCTGGAGGTGTTTGAGGCTGGGTTGGATGGAGTCTTGAGCAGCCCGGTCTAGTGAGAGGTGTCCCTGTCCATGGCAAGAAGGTTGGAACTTGATCTTTGAGGGCCTTTCCAACCCTAACCATCCTATGATTCTATGATTGGTTAAGGATAATAAACTGAAGCTGAAGCTAAATTATTTATTGATATCT
The DNA here is from genome assembly GCA_013400835.1 of Zapornia atra. Classification (NCBI taxonomy): domain Eukaryota; kingdom Metazoa; phylum Chordata; class Aves; order Gruiformes; family Rallidae; genus Zapornia; species Zapornia atra. The sequence goes on from VZTU01032529.1 coordinate 81,454, forward strand.
ATGGATCTATATGAATCTAAATCAAAGAAAGAACAACATGAGACCTGGAAGTGTTGTTTATGCATTATATCTAGAAAGTGCCAAACAAAAGAGATCAGATTAAAAGAATTCAGAATTAGATGATTAGCAGTAGGAAAACAAAACTTTAAGCATTCAATTTATGCTGTCTATGCAAGGTTGCACATCAATGCAAAGTTGCACTGCACATCCAAACCCAGGATAAGATCAAAACACAAGTCACCAGATTGAAGCCAGAGTGTGGGTTAGATGTCCATTCTCATTATCCATGAAGGTGTCTAAATTGTGTTTTTTTCATATTCATCCAATCTTGCGGTAAAAAATACAGTAGTGTTTCTATGAGGAATTTCAGTCCTTTTTTATGCTGACTGTGTGTAAGTGGTTATAAAATATTTTAAGTCCCAAACATCATCTGCATGGAATTCAAATTTTGTTTCTAAATATTTTAATTCAAGTCCAAGAAGAAAATGAAATTGTTTTGGCTTGAGGCCTATTCAATAAAATCTTAGTAGAACTCTTATGCTGTACAGATTAAAAAGCTAATATTTTTTTTTCTTACATTTATTATCTCATAGAAAATACATCTTTTTCATTAAAATGTCAGTTTCTCTCTAAGATACTTTGGGAAAAAAACACTGGGGATTCAAATTTAAAGAAAAAAAAAATTGTTCTTTTTAGGAAACAAAATGGAGACTTTCCAATTTTCATTATACATTTTTCAGTAAAACTAGACACACTAAATCAAATGCAGTTTTGTACTTATTAAAAGTGAAATTACTTTGGGAAAAATTTTTGAAGCTCGAAAAAACTTTTTTTTTTTTAAATTTCTATTTCTGGATCTCCATACTATTTATTGTCATAAAACTTCACAATTTGTATACATGTAAATAGAATTTGATTCTCTTGCACACAAAAAAAGAAAAATATTTTTAAAATATAATTTCCAGAGGGGAAAAAAAGAAAACCAATTATAGTAATGCACTGTTGACTTGTATTACAATTTCTTTATATGAGTGCAATGGAAATAAGAGAGGTACAAAATCTGCACAAGAGTTTCGGAAGAAGTTTACAAAATCATTAAACATGCACTAGGAACTCACCATTAACGAGTGAGCCCAAGATCGTAAATACAATTTTTGTTTTGAATTATTTGACTAGTTAAATTCCATAAAACTTTAAATCAGACCTTCCTTTTGAGAAATCTTTTATTGTGTGCTTTCACATTCATGTAGCTTTATTGATTGTATCTTCTTCACTGCCATATGTTAAATTGGAAGCAATAAAATTGAAACATTAAATCACATTCCTTTCCTTTCATGTGTCACTTACCTATTGGGAACATATGTTACACTGGCACAATAAAACTTGCCCTGAAGGCCTAGTCTGTGTACATAATGCTGTGAAAATGGAGGCGTATAAAATTGTCCCTGTGTCCTAACTGAAGATTAAGCTTCAATAAAATATTATAAATATTTAAAACAAAAAATATTACTTGTAATGATGTAATAACAAATTCTCTAGAGTCTGTGGCCATAAAAGGAATGCAGAAGGATATCTGCAGTGTATGTCTTCCAACAGAGTTTAGCACTTCACCTATGATACAGGCCACAATATTTTCCTGGAAGAGTTTAACTCAGACACTCATTACACTCAGTTGACTTTTTTGCCGGAGCAACCTAGCATGCATTTATTCTTTACATAACATATTTTTTTGCTATCCATCTGAGACAACTGAGAGATGTACAAAGATAATATTCATTTCATTACATTTTAAAATAAGTTTAAAAGGAAAGAAATTAAGTATTCTATACAGTAGTGTTTCAGCTTGGTTTGTTCTTTTGGAAAAGCATAACCTTTTATGACTGTCATTTTTATTTTTCCAGGAATCCAGTTCTGGCCCAGTACAACTGCAGAACCAGGAATCTGGAGTACAACTTACAGAACAGTGAAGCATATCTGATACATAACTAGTTGAGATTAGGGTATGAAATTTTCACTTTGTTAGAACCAGGTTGACCGATACTCTCTGAGAGACAGGCTGTTAAAATGCATGAAAAATTCTGATCCAGCAATTCCTTAAAACTTACCGTTATAAAGAACTAGTGTAGATAATGAGGTAAAAATGCTCATAGCATATGTTCATAGCTCATAAGCACTGGACAGATGATCCTTATACTGAAGTGCCTATACTTAAATTATAAACTTGTATTATACAAACATCATATAAATTTACTAAAAGTTTGGTGAGAAGTTCTGATTTTTTTATTTTTTAGCAGCATGCATAGTTTAGACAGTTTTACTCATTCTCTCTTTGACTGTCACTGGCAGAGACTGTTCAGCAAAGAGAAGCATGGCACAGCAGTTTGAAGAAAGTGAAGAAAAATGTTTTTTATAGCTCAATGTTAAGTTAGTTCAAATCAAAGAGCATAATTATGAAAACTACACTGGAACTAACTCACCTATTCTTCTTAAAAGTGCCATGGGGTCTTCATTTCACAGCTGGTCCGTGGGACATTAGAGTGAATTGTTTGCTTCATTGCAAAAGACTGTGAAACGCTGAGATTGAAAGTAACTTTAGTTTCATTCCCAAAAGAAAGAACAAAGTTTAACTGATATTTGCTAGACCATGAATCCAACAAAACAGCTGGAGTTTAAATGAAAAGAACTTCTATTTCCATTATAAAAATGAATTTTCTGTGTTGTCTAGGAGAGATGGTAGGTTCCTTCGTCTGCTCCAGGATAATAGTGCTACTATACTTATCTGTCTCATCCAATTCTTTTTCTTCTGATTATAGTCCTTGCAAATGAGTTTTTCACTAAAAAATCAAAACAATGTCTAACTTAATGAGCATTATAGAACATTAGAAAAGCTGTCAGTTCATCCAACCCTTATTATTTCATCATGAAAAGTCTGATCCTGAGACATTATCCATTGCTTTTTATTCTCAAGCCCAGGAGGGAGCAAATCAATTGCAAATGCAAAATTTGTCAAAGGCTTTGGGCCCAACCCTTGAAAAAGAAGTACAGCACATGCTAAATGGCTGTGCTCCATAAAAAATACAATGAGGGTAGTGGGAAGGAGTCTTCAATCCTGGCCAGAAAAACTGCTTATGCAGCTGGGTCACAGATGCTAATTTAGAGGAAGGGGCACAGAAGTGATTGCAGGCATTTTCCTTCAAAAGATTTGATCCAATATATTTGTACAGCATTGTGATATGTTGCATACATTCATAGACTAAAAATAACAATATGAACCATGGAAAATGTAGCAATCTTAAAGAAAACATAAGGAGCCTTTTTATAGCTGTTGCCGTCTTTGTGCCACCAACTTGGCGCTCTTCAATGAATGCATTAGTCCCATAGAGATATGTCTTAGGGTAGGATATACATCTCCAAATCTTAGCCATCAGACACTGATATTTAAGTCTGAGCTAGTTGCTCTTCCTCTACAATGAAGCAAGCTCTTTCAGAGACAAAGATGGCTGTTTTAGAAAAAAGGCGAATTAGTGTTTGGATATCCCTGCTTCTTTTTGTTGGTGTAAAGGAAATTTAAGTGATTTGATCAGAAATTAACTTATTTTAGACTCTTGAAATACTATTCCTAGTTGCCGGTTGTTGTTCTTACAGAGTTGAATCTTACAGACCTTAATCACGCTTTAGGCAGTCCCTACCTACGCAACTAGTACCACTGTTTGCAAAGGGTTAAGTGGACTATCAGGTACTACTCAGTGAAAAAGCGTGGTGGAATCTGGCTCTCTGCCCAAGTATGTTGAATGAGGTTGGCTAAGAATGCTTGATTTACTGTGAACAAATAGTTAAAGCAAAATTCAAACCAGATAAATAGATCATTCATGTAACAGTCACCCACTACTACCACCCCCTGCTACTTTGACATTATGAATACAGAATATCATTAGGGTACGCGGACTGTGAAGCCTAACTGTATTGCAAATTCTGTGCATGGCTACACAAGGTTATCTCAGTTCTGTGAGTATAATTCCACAGGATACAATCTTCTAGAATCATTAAAAAAACAAAAGAAAAAAGAAAAAAAAAGAAACCACGTGTAACTGTGTTTGTATTGCTTAAGGTGAAAACAGCATGGTAAAAGACAATATTTCTTATACAGGACTAGTGTCTTCTCATTTGTGGATTAGTGTATAGAAAAGACAAAATGTATAGAAAAGAAAAAATGTATGGTTGCATTTAAATCATAACTAGTTAGGCAAGACTTGTCTGTCATCTAAAAAGCACAGTAAACTGGTCTGCATTGAGATTTCTGCTGTTACAGCTAAGCTATCTTGAATCAAGGGAGTTCACCTAATTAAGGCTGAACATCTTTATATGCCCACACACAGACACCTATGTATATAACCAAAACATCTATGCATGCCTATGCAGCCTACAGTTATTCTTGCACAAAAGCTATGTCAGAGCTATGATGGTAAGAGCCTCTGACATTTTGAAAGCACTTGGAGTCAGTTAATGCTTCGAGGTAGATATGCATAGACAGTTCCTTTGCAGAGGACTCACCAAAGGAGTCTGAAAGACTTTTAAACTGAAGGCAGATTTAATTAGAATACACATTAGGACAACTCCATAAATACAGCTCATCATAACTCAGTCAAACACAATAGAAAAGGGTTTATATACAACTCACTACTGTGTCTCTGCAGGGATGCTTTTCACTTCTAGCCAGCTCAGTAGCTTTGAGTTGCAGCAAAATTGGCACAGCTCTTTCTGGCCCTGGGGAGGTTTCTTTCCTCATTTCTGATGCCTGGTTGTCTCTGCTGATCCTCTCAGCAAGGTCTCTCTCTCAGTTGTGCTGAACTTTCCTGTGATTTTCTACTCTTTGCTGACCAAGTTTCAGTCTCTGAAAACTTGTCTCCTCTAAATCATCTGGATGCTTTCCAAGGAAGGAAATATTTTTCTACCCAGGGAGATTAATCTGACCCAGTCGTATTTCTTAAGAGAATGTAACACATGAACAGAAACAAAGAGTAGTATTGTTAATATGTACCTAAAATAGTAATATTCTTTCCTTAGCAGTGATATTATTTACTGATCCTAAGCATGAGAGACACGATACAGGGAAGATTTGCAGGACCTTCTGTCCAGAACATTTTGCCAGAGCAAGATGGGGAGTGATCAAAGAATGACTGAACCAAATTTATGGCAAAGACTGGTTCACCTATGCAGGATATTTTAACTGTGAATTTCTGCTGAAGTGCCTAAGTAGGAAATAGTGTCTTTCTTCCAATTATCCAACTTACATAGTGCATCACAGGAAGAGTGATTCCTGAAAGAAACTGAACAGGAGAAATCTCATAACCTAGAACCTGCATGATGAGAAATAACTTCAGATGAGACAAGAAGGAACACTAAATTATTTTTATCTTTTTGGAACTGGCACCAACCCAAGATGAGCTTTAGTCCACCTGGGTTTCAGAGTCTGGAAAATACCAGTTTGGCTCCCAATCTCTCCTCCTTACAAGGAGGGATCCTGGGTTTTGGTCATTTTGTTTACTTTCATTTTGTTTAAAACTGGAAGAATCGTAGTGCTAATATTTAATGTTTTTGACTAAGTGTAAGATGTATCAATACTGATAGTAGGTTGCACAACAAAATCACTTGTTAATCCACTGGCTGCTTGAGCTGGGAAGCTTAGGGCTGCGAAGGTGGCACCTAGGGAAATTTTCTGATCAAACAAGGAAAGTTGCAATAAGTATTTATAGCTAGAGAATTAATAGCAAAGCCCAGACTTTCTATCCAACTTGAAGCCATATTTGATGTCAGAGTTTTTAAAATGTGTTTTCTAATTGCTCCATAGGAAGTTCTATGTGAATGTAAGGAAAAAAATTTTCACTGTGAGGGTGATGGAGCACCAGGACAGGATGCTCAGAAAGTTTGTGGAGTCTCCTTCTCTGGAGACATTCAAAATTGATTTTGAAGTGATTTAGTATAGGTGATCCTGCTCTGGCAGGGGGGTTGGACTAGATGATCTTTTGAGGTCCCTTCCAACTCCTAATGTTCTGTGATTCTGTGATTCTAACAAGTCACTGAAAACCAGTTAGGTGAACATAATTTAGATTTCTTAAAATAAAGCCAAATCATTGCATAATAAAAAAAATATATGAAACTTGCATTTTAAATGAGAAGTGGAATTCCTAAGATAAATATCTTTTTAACCTTTTCTTCCTAAGTTTTGCAACCAATCAACATTTTCTGGAAATTTAAGGAGAATCTCTGTCCCCTAGCAATACTCATTGCTATTGGGTTTAGCACTCCTGTCATAGATGTGGCTCTTCTTTGGTTAGTTTAGTAAAAATACAGCACCTATTGAAAACAGTCACATTTTCAAATTAAAAAAAAATCCTCTTTCAACAATCAGCTATTATGAATCTGTTAGACAATATTTCATTGTGGACATCATACGATAAACAGCTTTTATCTTGATTAAATAAAAAAACTCTAACCTTAATTGCTATTTGTGTACACTCAAATTTTATGAAAAAAAACCCAAACCCAAACCAAACCAGCAGACTTCTGCTTCAGTTATGGCATTGGTGAAAATAATTAAGTTTTTGCTCCATAATTTACAATTAGAAGAATATTTGTCTGTGTGTTACATTTTCCTATTTGAGTCATTGTCACGAATAACACATTGACCTAACCATTGAGACAGTTAAAGTATTAAAAGTAAAAAGAGTGATAAAACATATTCTAGACATGGGTAAACCTACTCCCAAAACAGTATAATGAAAGTGGATCGAAACATGCTAAGATGAAAGGCATACCTTTTGTCTGAAGTTTTGTTTTCCAAAACTCCTCCAGCTTTTCATCTAAAACTACTCTCTAACTCTTTCTCTTGTCCATGGAGCTTAGAATTTCTTGAGAGGAATAAAATCCTCACAAACCA
>VZTU01032530.1:0-78224 GCA_013400835.1 Zapornia atra
CAAGTTTTATTTCCAGTCTCTGCCCTGGTAATGGAAATGGGTTCTTATAAAGGTAACTGTCATTTTCACTTGCGTTAAGCCCCCTCCACATCATTCCTCCACCATGGAGGGAGTACAAGGGGCCTTGCAGCATCTACATTATTTGACTGAGCACAATGTTATGATCTTTCCTTTAGTGCAGATCCAGAGCAGTGTATCTTCTTTTTTTTTCTGCTGTTGTTTTGCACAGCATCTGTGCAGCCTTACCAGCACGAGTCTGGGAGCAGTATTCAGTATTTTCAAGTGTGTCTATTTTATTCCTGTGCCATGTCTAATCAGTGTTGGTGTCCCTGCAGCAACACCTCAAGGAGTTCAGGCTCTGTATTTAATGTCAGAGGAAGTGACTTGCTGTTGACTATTTCTATGGTGTACATATATTCTGCGTTGTCCTTGGTATATAGGAAACTCAGATCAAATGTTTCACCTGACTAGGTGTGCAGTGTTGTATTTAGTGGTAGAGCAGATGGTGTTTCCCTTCCTGAGCTGTGCAGCAATTATTGTATACCTTTGCCTTTGAGAATTATGAGACTTTCCAGTGCTGGATGTATTTTAAGTCCCTCAGTAGCAAAATGGATGTGTGTACAGCTAATTTGCCTCTGGCAGTGCAGTGGAAACCCATGCTTTTCACTTTCCTTTAAAATCATGGACAAGTCCAAGTAGTGTGTTTTTTCTTGTCACTTATTTACAATATGGGATTCAAATAATAGCTTTTGTGTTTAAGAAAGAGATGCAGTAAGTGCTGTTCACACCAGCAGTAGTTGGGCTTATTAGAAATCTTCCCGAAATCTTCCCACAGTATGGAAGAAGGATAACATAAACACTTGCTATGAAGAAGTATTAGTATGTTAAAACAAGTAAGTGCCAGTATCCACTGAAGTATCCATTGAAGGAATGGGTTGATTTTTATGATTATCTTGCTATTAGATTGCATAACTGATGTTTAATGACACCTGATGGTTTATTTGGCTGTACTTATAGACCTTATTCTTACAAACCACAACTTTCAACATCACAGTGTAATTGCCTTAACCTGTGATTGCTGATGCAAGAGTTTGTTCTCATGTAGGAGTCTACAAAAGGGCTGCTCTGAAATAAATGTTGCAAAGGGGAGTTAGGGTTTTCTTTTCTTTTTTTCCAGAGTGTGGGTTGCATAAATTCCCTGTGCTGATATTCTTATTGCAGAAAAAGGAGTCTACACTAGTAACTAGCCTTCAAAACTTTTAAAAATCTTCCTTACTGTGTGCATACACTCATATATCAGCTAATTGTTACAGTATTGTCCACTCATATATCAGCTTTGTTACAGAGCCTGTGAATTTATGTTGTCTGTTAATAAAAATCTCAATTCAGAAAACAGGGAACACAAAGGTAGTGCAAATGCTTTTTCCTAGTACCTCTTATCAACCACATTATAGGCAGTCACATTAATGAATGGCTTTCGTACCACGGGAAAATTAAAGCACACACGCACACACACATCACATAGCATCCACTTGCACCTAGCAGTTAATTATAAAATGTCCTGTCCCAGCAGTGATGTTACAAGATGGTTTCAGATTTCAAAATAAACTTCTGTGACTGTCTATTGGCTTGTATAGGTAATCCCATAGTATATGATACTCTTTTTGCTTTATGACCTGGTTCCTAGTAATATCTAATTAAATACTGTAAAATTATTAACTTGCCTCATGGAAGTTGACAGCTTTTGTTTCCCTTTGTGTCATTCCTTCCTGGGCTTGCCACTGCAAATTGTGCTGGATGCTTGACATTCAACACTTAATTGAAACTGGTACAAAATTGTTAGCCTCAGCATGAAAGTTAGCATGTCCATGGCCTGCTCTTCTGCCTCTGAGTTAACACGGGGAGAACACCCACTCCCCAAGGGCTCCCTACTTAGTAACGTGTTAACCCCAGTAGTAGATCTAAATTGCAAATTTGTTTTATCTGTGGGAATTTTACATGAGTGGGGTCATCAGATTTAACTTTGAAAGAGCAAGTGGTACTTTTATACCCAAATCCTTTGCTGACAGAATCCCAGAGTAAAGCAAGAAAAGAATCAAAGCTTATGCATCTTCCTTGGGAAGTATTTTGCTCAGGTTTTAATTTTACTGGTGACAGTAATGGTAGTGTATGCTTGTTCCTCGTAGATGCAAGCATCACATCTTTTAATGATTAATTTCTTTTAGACAACATTTTCTCACTGTGTAAACTGGATAAAGCAATTTGGAAAGCAAATTGGAGGAATACTGAGGTCCTTCCTGTCGGTCAGTGGAAAAATTTGACTCCTTCAGATCCTTCTGAGGGCTCTAGCAATAACTTGTGTGACCCCTCAGTTTACATGCTTGTGACACAGAGGGCATGATAAACTTCCCACTGGAACATGAAATCATCTAATACAGACACCTACAGTAATGTAATTGCAAGATATTTATCAGAGCTTTCCTTGGGTTTCTGAGCTGACACTCTTTCACTTTTTCTTCCTTTTTAAAATAGAAATCTCATTTTTCTGGTTAGAATAATAAATCCAGATTTGATGCTTCTTATCTGCACTACTGGTTTTAATGCCTAAGCAGATGATTTTCTTGGGGTACAGACCCTAGATAATCTCAAAACATTTTTGTGTTTGATATCATGAAGACCTCAGTATAGGATGTAGTCTGATCTGTTCACTGAAGGTTAAGTGATACTAAATTATTAAGTGGCCTGTAGACCTGAATACCATATAGGTTTAATTCTAAAGTTAACAACCTCACCATGTCTTCAAAAAACCTCCTAAACCTCTGGAAAGAAAGCCTGCGGAATATAGCAGATACCAGACATATTCTGACATAGTTTATGTTGCATTTTTAAGCCTGGCAAGTACCCATCCAAGGAAATAGAATCCCAGAGGTTTGGGAAAGCCAAAGACCTGGGAGAAGTAGCAGTGCCTTGTTGTGGAGGGTGAACTCATCCTGCTATAAACTCTTATCTCAGTGAGCTCCTCGTACTCTGGTTCTGATCAAGCTGGAGTTGTGAGTGATGAAATGCTGCAGTGTGACTGGAACTTTCAGCAGTGCAGCTTATGTCATGCTCCCTGCGGCTGTTCCTCCTTGCCTCAGCCAGTGCTCCTGTCTGCCTGGGGAGGAAAAGAACAATGGCCTTGAGCCGGTGGTGCCTTTCTTGTGCTCTCTGCAATTACCTGATACCAGGGTAAACCCTACAGGTCTCAGCAGCTTTATCCTTGAAATTATAGTAGCAATAACACCTGACCAGAGACCAATATTCTTATTTCAGAAAGCTAGAAGTACTCACTGTTCAAAATGTTCTACTTTAAAAAAAAGTAAACAACCAGATCAGACAGGAAAAATACTCTTGATTCAGGCTCATATGGGGCTCGGGGACTAAGCAACACAGAAACGGCACTGGAGAATCCTGCTATAAGATGTGTCTCCTCCAGAAGCCTGGTACTCCTTAAGGTATTCTGGGCCAGGAACTGCTAACCAGAAGAAAGTTTAGCACCTGTATAGTTCAGTTTTGCTGACCTCATGATAAAGAATGAGGATATGATTCTGGAACCTTATAATCTGACGTGCTCTGTGCCAAAAAAAAAATCTTATTTCGCCTTAGAAGTGGATGCTTCTCAGAACAACCAGAACTATTGCATTGTCTCACAATCATAGATCAGCTGATAACCTGATCCTAGCAAGGGCAGGCTTACCATTTACTGCTGAAATTCCCAATTTCAAAGGTACAGCATGGATATACTAGGTTATGCTGAAGGACAGCGATAATTTGTGAGCCACTGTATGCTGCTTATGTTATCTGTAGGATGTCTGAAAGCATTAAAGATGGATGATCTTTTAACAAGGAGCTACAGCAATAACAACATCAAGCTCCAGAGCCATCAAGCAATAGTTTACAGGTTAGTGCTTTGAAATATTTATTTTGTCTGACTTTAAACTATTTAGTCTGGAACATTTTAAATTATACTTTCCCACTGTATATATTTGGCTTGTGGAGCCTGTCTCTCTGACTCTGGACAAGTATGGACTACAAGTTACTGTATTTTATTGTTTAGAAAACCAATCTGTATTTGAAGCTTAATGTAAAAAAGCCAAACGTCCTTTTGAGAATGCCAGGGTCAAAGTGCAAGGCCAAAAAAAGGGAAAATGAGATAATAGGAATCCTGTGAGATTTCTCTGGTGGGAATAGAGACCTCTGAAGTCCAAACACAGTGGGAATTTATAAAATAGTGTCCAAATGCATGCGCCAACAGAAGAAAATCTGCAAAGTATCATGACTGAGTTCTAAAATGAATAATATAGAATAATGAAATTGTAATCTCTTAATTGTTTAACTGACTTGGCCTTTTGGTGACCAATGGGAGTTTAAAAGTCAGTTTTTAATATTTTAGTAGGATTTACTGTTTCAGAAATTTCATCCCAATTCACAAGGAAACTGAGGCGACTGGCATATATATATATATCTATCTTAAATCCACAAGCTGAGTCAAATAGCTGATTTAGGGCAGAACTATCAACTCATCTTGATATCACATTTACAGGTTGATAGCTGTCAGACTTCAGTTCTCACCAGTCCTTAATACCACAGCTTGGCTACACTGACTCCCACCACCCATATCCCTCTCTGACAGGTTGTTGCTGTAGAGGAAAGAACTCGGATGTCTTATGGAAAACAAGTCTGTTGGCCAGTTTTTGAAAGCATAGGAAAGGGACTAGCTTGCAAGCAACAGAAATGTCCAGAACCAAGTTGAAAGGAACATAGAAATGCCACGGTCAAATACATGGAAACAGTAAAGCTGCCTGTTTTGATTAGACCCGGATGTATAGACATATATGTGAGGTACAAATATATACATTGATCTATATATTGGATGACTGGATAGCGAGTCATATGGGATGGGAATGAAATGTTTCAATACATAAGGACAGCTTCTTAATTCAATTACAGCTAAGTCAGTAGGTATAGGAGAAACTTCCTGATTAAGCATTATCAGCTGGAGAAAAAGTGAGATAACTTTTTCTGTGGCTCACTTTTCCCTTTTGTGCTTTTCTTAGCTTCTTGCTTTTCTCTGAACTGCTTTTGCCATCCTGTCTTTTCCTGTTAAGGTCCAGCTCAGTTTCCATTTATATATGGAAGGTACATTTGTTGGAGTGAGAGCAGAGGCTGGCTCCGTTCTTGGGGAATAAGTTATAGTTATGCCTCTAATGGCATTTTCACTTGTGACAATAGCTAGTGATGTGGGCAGTCTTCCACGCAGAGGGGGTGTTTTAGCTGGATTTAAAAATCTTTTACTACTTTTCTCCTGAAGATCCTAATACAAACTCTCCAGGGTACATCACAATAAAACTTACACCGATGGCAGACCTGCTTTAGGTTGAAACTGTGACCAGCTACAACCAGTTCTCATGCATATTTGTTTTACAAAATTAAGATGGCCTTCACCAGTATTTTTGGTACTCTTGAGACATGATGACATTTAATCATGAAAAAAAGCTTTAGACACAGCATGGGAAAGTGCTTTATTTTCTCTCACCATTTCCCTTCAATTATGATATAAGTGAAACCAGATAGAATGCAAAATAAAATCCACTCTACTGAAATATTTGCAGTCTTCATATACACATATTCTCCCACATTCTTGTAAAAGTCTCTCTCTCTCTACTCTCTCCCAACTTTAACATGACCTTTAGAGCTAATCATGTCTCTGAAGGCTTTTCTTTATTATTTCTTTGCAGGCAAATAGATAAGCAATTGCAATATTTTAAAAAAGCTTATTATGCTTAATCGACAGTGACTAGTATATGAAAGAAGGGAACTGTGGTGGAACTGGACGAAGAGTTCTTGTTAAAAGCATTATCTATGGTTTGGTGATCAGCTTCTGACAATCTGTTTGGACTAGGAGATACATAGAAAATTTGAGCTGTAGCCCTACAGCGGCACTTTTGTAGTTTCCCAGTGAAGTGAGCCTGCCACGCTCCCTGTTGCGTCCCTGCAGAGAGACCCAGGTCGCACCAGAGCTGTTCGGCCAGATGACCTGCATGTCCTTCACATACACAGCAGAGAAAAAAGGAACAAACTGGTTGCATGGGAATGCTTCAGGGCCTCTCCCTTAAGAAAATAAGACCCTGATTAAAGAATTGACTCAGGGAAGTGTATTTACAAAATCCATTACCCATGGAAGTTAATAGAGCTTATTTGCAAATATAAAGGTAGGTTATTCTTTCTGAAGAAGATAAGTGTCCTGAATCAAAGACTCTCTTGACTTGCAGTTGGGGTACTGGGTAGCTGTAGTCACACAAATTCACCAGTTCAACTGTGATCAAGGCTTACCATGTTGTTTAAGTAGACAAACAAGTATTTGGTTACAAAGCAATCAGCACTTTGTAACAAATGTGGCCAAAAGCTGTGCTATGAAAGAGAATGAAAATTTCTGATACTTGTGGAGTTTTTTTTTCCCCAGCTTCCACTTCTGAACTACATTAGAAAGCCTTAAAAATGATGGGGAAATGTGGGCCTACAATTTATTCCCTATGAAGTATATGGATAAGAAATTTTCTATTTTTTTTATAGACCAGAAATGCCATTATGTATTTATGTATTTTATAAGTGAAAGAAAAATCTGGCAAGAGGTGTGTTTGTGACAAGAGGACTGTATTTTCTCTATAATGGAGATACTTTTGCTTTTCTCATCAAATGTTTTTCAGCGTCTTTGATGTGTACAGTTATTCACTACAGAACTGAACCTTTCTTTTGTGTTCTTCCTTGCTAGTTACATACTTTTGATGGTGTACTACTTGTTTGTCCTGGTGCAAGACAGTTTTAGTTACACCTGATCAGATATGGGATAGTTTTGAATGGAAACATAGCGGACAGAATAGGGATATTTGTGGGGATAAATGTTATCACAACAACAGTACTCTCTGTAGCCATGAAAATGATAGGAAGACCTGATATAAAGGAGACAAGCACTATAGGACCTGTGGAGGAAAACTGAATATGGGAGTAGATGTGTGGAACTCACCGAGATACTGAAAAGTCATTAATATATTAGGGTAGATATGATGGTGGGATTACTGTAATTAGTTGAGGCCAACCTAAGATCATTAGTTGCTGTGATGAGTGATGCAGAATATGATTTTCTTATGGTCTGTCTTGGGGAGAAAGCTGAAGAGCTCACTGGAAAAAGTGGTGTAGCAGCATCAGAAAAAGAACTGTCAGATAGCTTTTAGTCTTCAGCATTTTGGCGAGTCATGCTGAAGAGAAGGTAATTGGTGGTAGCTGTGCTTTATTTAGTTACTTAGATACTGTATGGAAACCACCACTTGTTTCTATTAAGAACATGTTGTTTAAGTGGGATTAAGAATTTAAAAGAAAGCTGCCTGGGCACCCAGCCAAACAGGAGATATCCATTTATAGTTCAGCAATGATGAGCCAACACTGGGAATTACCAGGCCAAGTTCCTCCACAAAGTAAACTAATATAAACAAGACTGAGGCCCTGGTGCATGAAACAAGGCTATGTTTCCCCAAAATGTAACAGATATAAAAAAAAGCTGTTTCTCAGCTGGTAGAGGTTTAGCATTAGCATAAGAAATAAGCGAATTCTGCCTGGAAAGACATTTGCCTGCTGAAAATGAGGTTTGTACCAGGAAGGAAAGCTGCCAAGGAAGCTGTTTCTTGGGGCTTAGAAAATGAGAACTTGCAAAAAACATGAAGCTCTACACTGTGTGAGAAAAGGCAAGGAAGTTTCTCCCACTCTCTCATGCGACTAAGCTCAATAGGGAAGGGACCTGATTTTGAAGATTTGTTATTTCTTTTTAAAACAATGAATCATCTGGATGTCATTAGATGAAGCTGTGAGATACAAAAAGCACCCACAACAAAAAACAGTTTCAAGGAAGAAAAATGTGGGTATCTCCTTCTGTTCTTCTCACAGCTGATTCCCAGGCTTAAATATCTGAATAGCTGCACTAGTTATTCACTAACTTGTTTTATATGAATGCATTTGCTTTACATATCGCCTCATCCAAAATTAGCTTTAGTTTTTTTGCCCACTGATTCCCCAGCATCCTTTTCTCAAGCAAATGAATGCAATAAAATAGCCGTGTCATATTGGGTTTTTTCATCACGTAAATACAATATGAAATCATAACACATTCAACAAATATGATGGCTCCTTTCTCAGCTCTGAGTTTACTGTATTATCCTGAGTTAATTAATTTTCTGAAAGCTTGAAAGCTGTGCTGTGGACTGCCTAAAATTATATAAATGGTCCCAGACATTGGCTGTCAACTGTCTGGATTGCTCTCAGTTTAAAGGCACTTCAAAGACCTGCATGGTCTCTTGGGACTGAGTTGCATCTTTGTGACTTGATACACCAGCTGAAGAAAAATTGATATAGCATGTAAATGTATTGTCAAGGATTTATCCATTATTTACTGTTGATCGATGCTGAAAGTTGAAGTTTGAAAGTTGAGGTCAGCAGTTCTTTGTCTCAGATGTTTAACAGGAAACAATGAGAAGAGTTGAAGCTGGGAGGACAAGGGGTCCATTTGATGAAGCACCAATTGATCACCCGAAGACTTCTCCCTTTGGGAGTGGTTGTGTGACAGTAGTTTGATTCATCATCTGTCCTGTACAGACAGGGAGAGGTGAATGCTTTGTCGCTGTGTTCACCTTTATTTGATTAAGAACCGGGGACTGTTATGTCATGTGAAGGAGCAGACAGGAGTGTAAACAATTGTTAGGATGCAAGGGGTTGAGGCAGCTCTGTCTCAGATGGGCCTGAATATTTAGGTCTAAATCTGATTACATAGGATTGAATACAATTTCAGTAACTGAACAATACCTACACATGAAAGAGACACTACTCTCTGCACCATAGGGGATGTTCAGGCAGGAGGAGCAACAGGTGACTTACTGTCATTTGAACGAGTACCAGCCTCCACAGTAGCCTCATGCACCAGTAATGTTGCACTTTGCAATTTGCTGACCTACTTTCCATAAATTACTTAACTTCTTGAAACATAAAAGTAGTTCAGTCAGGACAAGTGAAAGAAGAACTGGACCCAGAATGTCTAATATGATAAAAAAAAAAGGGCATCTGTGATTATAGCATGCCTATAACGTAAATCTGGGGAAATGAAGCATATACAAAGCTGGTGCTAGATTGTGATGAACATGCTAAGCATTTCAAGAGCAGACAGGAGTCAGAAACCTGTTTGCTAGTACTGTTTGGAGACAGTGAGAGATGGGAACTGCTAGGAACCACGTGTGGCAGGGTAGCTACTAGGTGCCCAAGAGATATGCTGACGTGCTGGAGGGCTGTCCTGCTGTGTGCAGCACACACTTAGCTGATCTGCTGCTGTAGTAATAGCAAGAGAGGTTCAATAGAGCAGCAAAGCAGAAGCCTGACAAAAAGGCTAGGAGCAGTGTACTTTTATTTTTCAGGATCTTGATGATACTTGAAGTCTAAAGGTTATCTAAATGACTGAAATTATAGGAACGAAGGGAAACAGTTCAGTGGCATTTTTTGCAATCGCATTCTGCACAAGAGTGCCTGTGTACTTTGTAAACCTTTGTACTGGACTCATGCAGCAGTAGGATGCTTGCAATATCTCTAGCACTCTGTTATCTTCTACAAAGATCCATTTGAGGTGAGACAGTTCTCTTTAATTTGTCTTAGAATATAGGAAGTATGGCTGAAAATATGTCCTTTTAAGCCATTTTCCACTTCATTACTGTCTTCTATGCCACAAGGTTGTGAGTGTAAAAATGCATGAGAATCTTGGTACTTCTTTGGCTGAATCATAAACAAAATTACACTTTTAATCCTTTAATAGTTTATACTCCCGTGTGTGCTAATTTTTAAAAAAATTATACCCTTGAGAAAGAATGAAGTTAATCGTATTTAGTTTAAGGGACAACAGAAATTCATGGCTGATACTGGAGTTATTAATGATGTCTAATTAATATACCCATTAAAGGTTTGCAAGATTAATCTACCGTCTAAATTGTAACCTAATTTAAATTGGAATTTTCTCTAAAATCAGTTTTCCAGACTTTTAGGAATGATCTTATACTGAAGTACTACGGTTGGTAAGAAATTCCAGGTAGTATTATTTATATGAAGTAGTAGACTGTACTAGGGATTGGTAACAGGATACTAAATCTTTTTTCTTTACCTTACTGCTGTGACTATAATCCTTGGTGGTTTTAATCAATAATTCTTACATTCTGTTGACTATTCATTAAGATGCATGAAATTACCAGGTCCTGGATTGGTTCAGCTGGGCATCTGGCCACACCGCAGAAAGAGCTGGTGCTACCTGACATGGTTTGTCCATGGAAGCAATGCCAGCCTCCCCAAAAGGTCACCACAGAGAGAGTGAGGACTGAAGACAACAAAGATCACAGAAATTGTGCCTGATCTGCTCAATAAAAGGCCAAAGCCAGGTGCCACAGACTGGGTTGTGTGCACTCTGGGGATAACTGTATTCTGTTTTGTCACTCTTTTGAGACTTGTGGGCTGCCCTCATTGCCTCATGATAACATTATAATTTTTGTATGGATTTTTTTTTCCTGGTTAAAGATTTTGAAAAAAAATGGGAGGGCTTTGTAGCTGTCAAGTTTCAAAATGTTTCTGTAGCATGAAATTGAAGGCATGCATTACAAATATGAATACTTGCTGTAGACGTAGAGGAGTGTTTCAGGGTGCAAAACTCCCAGTGGTTGAATCTTGGAACACCCTGATAACAAATTGTGCTGGATTTGGCTGGGATAGAGTTAAGTTTTCTTCACAGTAGCTGGCATGGGGCTGTGGTTTTGGTTTGTGCTGGAAATAGTGTTGGTGACACAGGGATGTTTTTGTTACTGCTGAGCAGTGCTTGCACAGATCCAAGGCTTTTCCTGCTTCTCACTCCACCCCACCAGGCTGGGGGTACACAAGGAATTGGAAGGGGACACAGCTGGCACAGCTGAACCTGACTGACCAACGGGATGTTCCATACCATATGGTGTCATGCTCAGCATATAAGGAAGAAGAAGGCAGGGGCGATGCTCGTACTGATGGTGTTTGTCTTCCCAAGCCACTGAGATGGAGCCCTGCTTTCCTGGAGATGACTGAATGCCTGCCTGCTCATGGGAAGTTGGGAATGAATTTCCTGTCTTTGCTTTACAGATTAAACTGTCTTTATGTCAACTCCTAAGTTTTTTCTCACTTTTACTCTTCAGAATGATTCCCTCCCCCATCCTGCCATGGGGAATGAGCAAATAGATGTATGGGGGCTTAGCAGTTGAGGTTAAACCATGACACAAATATATATGGTGATCCAGACATTGAGATTCCTTGTCCAGTGAATAGTGAGTATATTAAATGTCTAGGCCTGGCATTAAGGAGAGGTTGCTTAATCCAGAAACACTGAGGATAGAGTTGTTAATTTTTTGAGGGGGTTTAGACATCTTCTTGAGGAGGCTAAGCCAGGCATGTGGATGAAGCTGGAATTTTCAGTTTGAAACAGCTTTTTGGACTGAACTACTCAATTGGCTTCTTTGAGTATGAATTCTTGATTCAATTTTTTTGTCTCTGAAGAGTAGTTTCACCTGTCTGAAAAAAAGAAGAATTACAAATTAAAATGCTCTTTTGTACATGGCATGAGACTAATTTGTGAAGTCCCAGGCATGAGGAACAGGTAGGCTGCAAGATTAGCATCTTGGCCAGAATGGCCTGTGGGTGTGCATAAAGTGATGTGATTTACTTTGGTGGCTACAGACCATAAGCCTGCAGCCTGGAAGTATTCAGACATACCTCTGAGGAAACGCTTTCTTGTGCTTAAGTACCAAATTTGCTTGATGTTGGGATTTTTGGCAAATGTGGATTTTGTGTACATGGCCCCATGTGATGCCATTACGGTTGCACAGAGTCTGTCACAGATACCTGAGTCCCTTCCTAGATGCATAATTACTGGGCTGTGTCTTACTCAGCTCCAAATCCACTGAAAACACATGAACCTCTTTTTGTTTTTAGACAATTATGAGCAACTAAGTCAGTGTGGTTTAAGCGATTATTGCACCTTCTGCTGAATGTTAGGAATTCTTGAATGAAAAAGCCGGTACAATGGGCACATTCAGAGTCTAATGAAAGAAGCTGGTGACATGTCATTGCAGCATTTTTACTTATCATTGCCTTGGACCGCCAGTGCAGGCAGACATCACAGCTGAGAGAGTGGTAACATGTGGCTGTCAGCAAGAGCAATTTCTTAACAGGCTGCAGCTCGGCTGTTTCAAGTGGTCTTTACAGTACTCTAGGGCAAGGTTAGAAGCATTTAATGATATCTTGCCAAAATGAACACACTACAAAATTTCAGAAAACTTCCCAATTTGTAGATGTACAAGCAGGTGAAGTGAAATACAAGGATATCCTATGAAAATATTAATATTTTTCTTAAGACTTTTTTATTAGGGAGGTGCTGGCAAGGTCTAACAGGCTAAAAGTGGCCCTTTTGTAAATGCATAATTCCCCAGGTATTTGGGGAAGTTTACCATGACTTCTAAACCTATATTTTCTCTTACTCAGGTCCCCGCTAACACATGTGTTTTGTTTCCAGCAGTGCACCCTCCATGTCACATGTTGGTAAAATTTGATCAATTATATAGGACTGCATTTAAGGAATTCCAGCTTTCCAGCTATTATGTTACTGTGTAACAGTATCTGGGAGAGAAAGTGATTCATGATTATGGAAATAGTCTTTTTTTTAATTTTATTTTTGGCTACATGTCTCCAAATTTCCCTGGAAAACCTGGAAACAATTAAAGAATTTGCTTTGACATGTACAGTTCTCCTTCAGCACTGTATTTTTTAATCTCTCTGTACCTAGAGACCTCTGTTCTATTATTGTTATTAATGATGATACTACTGAATAGGTTTTTTTAGAATTTGTTAAGAAAAAAAGAGGAGTTGGGAGGGGGGGATCTCTGCACAGACACAGTCTTTATGTAGTATAATTCTGTAATTTAAAAATATACATCAGATTTTGCTTTACAGTGATTAAAAACTGGAATATATCCATCGATTTTGGAAATAATTCCTTTGTAAAATCCTAAGCCAATGATCATTAATATCAATCTAAAAACTTCTGTGTAAATTATTTGGAAGAAGTGCAAAACTTGATGTGTTGCACCTGCTTTTATTTCTATTGTTTTAGTATAACTTATTTAATACTAATCTAAAGGTGGGAGTTAGAATGTAGTTAGTGTTAGAGATTTTCAGAAGTTGCTGTTTGATTTTATTTTTTGTAACAGTAGCTGCCTCAGTAAATATAAAATACTATGTGATCTATATAGTACCTGAGCATTGATTACATTGTGTCATATTTGGCTTACTTTATTAAGGAAGATGACAAAAGTAAGTAACTGTGTTCTCATATAAACCTGAATCAAACATTTCCTCATAATTACAATGCATCTGACACAGGCCTAAATGGAAGGAAAGATAACAATTTGCATATTTTAATCTGAAGGTTAGGGACCCCTGTCAGAGTAACAGCCTGGTCCAGGTCAGCCAGGAAAAATAGAGAGGAGAAAAATAATTGAAAAGGCAGTTCACGACAAAATGAAATTTGTCTCATTGTCACTTAAGGTTGTCTTGTCTGTCTGTAGGAGAGAGGTCAGCTTGGAAATGAAGGGGGGAAGGGAAGAAATACGTCTCGCTAAGGACCAAAAGACAATTTTCTTTTTCTTAGTAACAGGAGCAATTGCAATATATATTTATGAAAAAGACTAGGGAAGAGCCCACATGGCATATCCCCATTACAAAACACTAGGTGTCCTTTTACTAGCAACACTGCAGACAGCAGGTATATCTAAAGGTTGTCCTCAAAGACGAGCTGTGTACAGAGAATGAGGAGTACTTAATGAAATAACTCACTACGATGTATTGATTTTGAAGGCAAGAGGACAGGAAAGGATTTTCAGCAAAATTAAGATTTCTCAGTTGAAACAGCTGTGGTGGTGGGGCTCATATAAGCTCTTTGTCAGGATCAAGGGCAAGCTGAAAGTTTCCTCCTTTCCTGAGCTTACTAGGATGCCAAATGTAAAATGGCAATGTGAACTTTTGTGCCTGGGACCAGTTACAAATCCAACCATCCCACAGTATTGCTGAGGAGACAATAACCTTGTGGAAGACCTCCACATTAACTGGGGTTACTATGCATACATGCGTGTGATCAAATTCTTCTAGTATCATGTGTTTCCAGTTGAGTTTTGCATTAACCAGAGGATGGCAACAGCAAAGAGATGAGTAGCATGCTAGCTTTAAGTAGGTAGGTTTTAGTGAAGGCAGTCATCTTGACCCATCATCTCTCACAGCAAAGGGGAGAACTGTTTTCTGCTGATATGATCCATGAAAGCAGCCTCTGAGTCTTTTGGGATCCTGCCTCTGAAAAAGATTCGAGTGATACACCTCTTCAGAAAGGATTTGCCTCCCCTGTTGCCACTCCTGCTAGTGTCACACACAGAAGCCAAGGGTGTTTGCTTGTGCAGCAGTGTCTTTGTGGAACTGCTAGTGAAGCCTCTGCCACTCAAAGGACTGAAATTCTTATACACACATACACACACACACTGCCATAAGGTAGCATCTAAGACTTCCCATGAGCAATGAGGGAGAGCAAAACAGAGCAAATGTATCAGTTTGTGGTCTCTTAATTATGAGGCTCCTGAATTGTTATGTTTCCAGTATTTAGGGTCTCCACTCATTCTTGTACTCAGAGAAGAAGGACTTTTTGACAGAATTTTACCACTGATTGATTTTAAAAGATAGAGTAGATCCTGAAAAGTAGTGTGTCTAAGAAGTAGTGTTAGCAAGGCAAGCAATTCAGTCTTCTTCCTTTCCAGGTTAACAAGTGAAATCAATTTACATCAACATGGAAAAGAGAAAGAGTAACTCTTGACTGAATATGCTGCACTGGGAAAATCTAATGGGAAAAGGCAGGGATGCTTTGAATTCCGTAGAACAGCAATGTGGAAGTGTTGTTATTTTGGAAAATTTTCTTTCAGACATACCATTGCACAAAAATGGTGAACAGGGAACATTGCTGCTGAGCAAGCACCCAGGTCTCCTGTGAGATGTATTTCATTGTATATATGATATGTTTCTGGGAAGAAGAACTCTATTTGCCTCAAAAAAGTGTGGTGTTATAGTAAAGGTAATAATAGTACATTCTGTGGCAGAACGAGACAAGTGAGATCAGTGTGTGTCAACTATGGCAGAAGTATCTGGTCTGTCCCCAAATGCCTGTAACTGAAATATGATTGATTACGCACTAAGTTGGCAGTGTATCTTTAACAGTTTAACTTATCTGTATATGTTAGCTGCTAACAATTTTTACTCTTCCCTTCCACCCCTTGGTAAAGGGGAGAACCCACTGTGTTCACCTTTACCGAGCCAAAGACCTCTGTGAGATCAGAAGTCAGTGGCAAATCAGGAAATGTAGCCTTGGACTTGGTGCCCTTACAGCTGGACCACCCTTCCTCTGTGTGTGTGTATGTGCCCATTTGCACTTTAGGATTGAAGCAAAAATGGTGGGATTCATCCCTGGACAATGTGAACTGAAAAGCAGGATCCTAGTCAGCTGAAACAGCGTTACCATGAGGGCATACATAGTGCACCCTGGTTTGCTCTTGTGGTAACTTATATTAGTATCAAAAAGAGAATTGTATTGCTGATCAAGTTATCATCTTCCCCTATGGTCCTCTCCCAAAGCCCTTGCTCTGCTTTGTCATCCTAGAAATAAGTAGCAGACTGGCTCACAGGATTAGCAACGGGAATCCCAGTTCTAGGCTGGCTGCTCCATGCCAATTTTACTCAGCAGAGCCAGAAGCTGTTGCTTTCTGCTCTCTTGCTGCAACATGAGTTTTTATTGTTTCCTGACTGTGGATTTCCATGTTGTGAAGATCATCCCTGGTAAGTGTTAGGGTAGATTATGTGCCCCCGTTAATCACCAAGTGTCTCCTGTATGTATCTAAAACCGTCCTGTCTCACTGAGCTGCACTTGTGTTTAGTTCCATTTCGGGACAAATCTGTGCTAGGTTTGAATAGTTGTATCAGCATGTTATGATGGCAAATGCCTTCACGTTTGCAGTGTTTTTACACAGGCAAAGCTGCAGCACTGCCAAGACTTATTCAAGCTTCCCCAGCACTCCCCTGAGTATATGCAGTTGTGCTAGCCAAAGCGTGCTTTTAATAGTGCATCTTCATATAAACTTTTTCTTGTACAGTTTTGTTGTAATTGTACAAAGTGGAGAAGCCTTTGACCAAGTGGTCTTTGCCAGCGAAATACGTACTGTAAATCTGTCTTCATCTACAAGAAGCATAAATTAAGTGTAAGTTTTTGGATATAGAGTAGATAATGGCTTATGTAGCTTTTTAAAATGGTGGCAAGACACTTGCTGTATTCAAAGCATACCTCCATTTTTAAATTTCTCCAGTTCTAAAATAGAGACTTTAGTTTTGTTTCATGGCTTTACCTCTCTGCTGCAGTGAAACCAATACCAAACCTCACATTTCCCAATAAGCAAACACAAATCCGGGGGGAACCCTAGGCAAACTACCTTTTCAGATTTTTGTCTCAAGCAAAGACTGCAGGTTTTCTCTGATAGCAACCTTCACTCTGGAAGGCGGGCTAAGCAACAAGTGAATTCTGGTTTAACCATAGTGCCGTGAATCTACTGGAAACACGGAGAGCTTGTCTTACATTTAACTTAAGCTGCTATTGGCATTGGGAGCCTTCTAAGACATTTACCCATTGTTTATTTACGAACCAAAAGTTTATATTGCACAACTTTCTTCAACTAAGCTAGTGACGCTCAACTGCAGAATATTTATGTCCCATGAATGATGTGGCAACAGAACAGTCTCCTGACATTTCACCACTTTAGATGACGTATTTACTAATGGGAGATATACGGTTCAAAGAAAATGTATTAAAATAGCATAAGATCTAGCACATGTTCTAAGATGGAAATTAAAAAAATGCCTGCATGCAGGGAGATACAAGAGGTTCACTCGTTTATAGCAGAATGTTGCTTCAGTGTTAAAATTTCCGCATTTCACATTGCCTTGTTGGCTATACCTCTTCTGGTAGGAACTCCTACCTCAGCTGCAAATTCCTGCCCACCTGCCCAGCTCCCTCTGCCAGTAACAGTGTGGTTAATACCATTTGTGTAATTTGGGTCAAAATGAGTATCTGATCTGGTTGTTTTCTGCTGAACTGTCAGGATACCCCACCTATAAGGCCCCACTGTGAGATATATTGCTTTAGGCATGCATGCATCTGAGGCATGAAGAATCTACGGTGAGTTCTTGCAATGGATGACTGGAAGTTCGTGCTGACTGCAGCTGGGAGGGGCTGATGCTACTCCTCATGAAGTGGTTGTCCAGCACATGAGGGAGAAAACCAGTTTATTCTGAGGGCTTGAACTAAAGGCTAGAGAGACTGGTCAGGAGGTAATTGATGATATTCAAGTCCTTTTGTTACTGTGCTTCTCATGTATTTCATTAAGGAGACCATTTAAGAAGTTAACAGCATTTTTAATATAGACACTAGAACAGATCAGCACATTCAGAATCTGCCCAAGGTAAGGCTATAGAAAGATAATCTATTGAGGTAAATTGGAAATTCTTGGTGGCAGAATGATTTTCATTATAAAAGGCCAGCTAGTCACAAACAACACTGCACTTCCCTCTTTCCCCCACCCCAGTAATGTGTCAGTTTTTAATACAAACCTTTACCAGGAGGAATGCTTGGCTACAGGATATAATTTTGGCCCAAAATAACAAGCCAGGAATGAAAAACCTTATGGTTGGTAGATTTTCTGGTTTCATGCCTCATGGACTGAATCTCAAAACAGTTTATTAGCTGGCTCTATTTTCCACTCCACAATAAATGAGTGGGAGCTGATTTTTCTATAAGAGAGTAAACAGGTTCTTGTACTCAGACACGCTATGTGGAATGTAACCTCATGGTAAAGTATAGCGTCCAAATGCAAAAGAAAATTAACTCTGTGGTTTGAAAAACCAAAGCGCTCCTTGTGCAATGTGCTTTATAAAGGCAGATCTCCAGAAAAGCCATGTGACCCCACTTACTTATTATATTCGTGGTGAAGACCAGGATCTAAGAAGATGAGGTGGACAGAACATATATAGAGGCAGGTGAAGGCAATAACCTCTCCATATGATTTTTTTTCTTCTCATTTTCTCTGCAACATGCAATGCTGCTTCCACTTCATAGAAAATGAAGGAAGTACGGACTACAAGGTGAGGGAAATGAAAGGCGTGCACCCTGAAGTGCGTTGAAAACTGGTTGAACTGATGGGCTCAGAAGTTTGTGATCGGTGCCACAGTTCGGCTGAAGGCCAGTTGCTAGTGCCAGAAGTCGAGAAATCCTATCTTACACTGACATCATTTGCACTTACTGTTGTTCTATTAGGTACCGGTTCTCCCTGCTGCCCTGCACGCATACACGTGTGTGCGTGCACACACGCACGCGCACACACACACACACTCCTTCTCTCCTCTTCTTACACAGAGAAATACAGTGGAAGAGACGTGTTTGTGTGTGTTCAGTGTGGTCTCTGTATATATCCAGGTCGTGGGGTTTGGCTTTTTTTAACCGCAAATAAAATAAACCGAGAGGGTGGTGTTTTTTTCCCCTCATCTCCAATTCAATGGCACTCTACACTGTTGGCAGTTTAATCTGACAGCGGAGCAGACAATAGTTGTAGGGAGAAATAGAATTACATTTTGCACCCCTTTAGCTTAGGCAAATTTTCAAAATTAGGTGTTAAAATGCAAAAACACTGTAAGAATGAATTAAAATGCAGAAATTGCCACTCACAGGAAGCCTGCACAATTCTAATTCTAAACATCATTAGGAAAAAAAAAAAAACATTCTGTGTCTAACAATCTTTTTTCAGAGAGGGGGGTGGAATGGTTAATTTGAATTACAAAAAAGCCTTGATAACCCCCCACACATCAATTTACCTGTGAACAAAAAGATTCACACAGAGAAAATGGGACTTGGGACTATTTGATAAATTACTGCAGACTGCTTGAATATTCCATTAGCAAAATAATAGCTCGTTATGGAACCCAGAAGAATGTGGTATAATTATGATAGTACCATCCCCCACGCACACTATGGGGTAAGAGGAATGCAAATGTTAGAAATGATAGCTACTTAACCACAGCTTGGAGATAGGCCTGAAAACAAATGGAAGGGTTATATGATCTCAGGCATTCATAAGGATTTCTCCAATGTCAATGCCTTAAATTGCTGAATACATTCCAGCTAGCTGAAGGTCATATTATTAATAGTCATCTTTATTGTGGTAGAGTGCAAGAGCCCACAAAGAAGGAGGAGGCCCTTTTGCAGATGAGATGTAAACAAAGAGCAATTGAGAGCCTCTGCCCCCAAGTTCTTACAAACTAGAGCTAAACAAACAAGGCAAAACAAAGGGCTGCTGCAGTGACACAAAACTGCATTTTAGTCCCACATCTGGTTTTGTTTGTTCGTGGCTTGGGGGGGGGTCACTCTGGATGTAAATGGAACGGGAAACCAAACGGAGTGAGAGACTACAGGGGGGGAGTGGGCTGGGGGAGTAATCCGTGACAAAAAAAAAAAAAATCATTTAAGGTTTAGAAACTTCACCGAACATTAATTGCTTCTGCACTCATGCCAATGGCCAGAGCTCCTGGCATACGTATGTAAACACAGTATATTGCTACTGCCCCATGCTCAGTGAGCAGGGTGCTTGGCATATGGTGCAAAGAATGAAAGGGGGTGTCTGTCTAATTTACTCAGAGTTTGACCTTGCTGCTCCCAGCTTCGTAGTTTGAGCTCCTCCAGCCGGCAAGCCCCAGGCAGTGTCCTCACCCCCGTGCGCTGTTGTGATGCAAATGCAAATTGGAAGAAATACAAGATCTGTAAATACAAGATCTGTTTGGTTTTTTAAGACCAGGTACCTCTGAATTCAAAGATATGATTATAAAATTTAACCAAACTGAGCTCTCATTGGCTCCATCTGCACAGGAACACCTTTCAGTGGTTATGTAGGACCCCTGCCTTGGCATAGGGTGAAAGTGACATTCAACCTTTACCTCTTACTGTAATTTGACTATAAACAGCTGGGATACATATAATATTTTCTATCTTTCTTCAAAGTGGCTGTTCAGTCATCTTTGTATTTTCTTGGAGGTAAAAAAGGCACAAACACACACACACCCCTCCCCCAATTTTATTAAAGACCTTAAAACATTAGACTCTGAAAAGATGTTGAAAAACATGGATTCAGTTGATGTAAAATGTTTTTTTGAAAGCACTTTCAACTAGCTCAGTAACTACCCATGTTATTCCCAG
The DNA here is from genome assembly GCA_013400835.1 of Zapornia atra. Lineage (NCBI taxonomy): Eukaryota > Metazoa > Chordata > Aves > Gruiformes > Rallidae > Zapornia > Zapornia atra. The sequence goes on from VZTU01032530.1 coordinate 20,453, forward strand.
ACTTTAAGGGTAGGAGGGAGAAGAGAGAAAGCTGTTTGTGAGCACTTTAAGCCACAGCCTGTGTGTTAAAGCTAAGGCTGCTTTTTATTTCACAGGAATCCCACAACAGCCTTCTGGCTTTAGATACTGGTCCAATGCAAACAACGGGATGGCCATCATCTGATGGTTGGCTCAAGATTCAATGGAATAGAGAGCTTTAGGATTTGGGTGTTAAGCAATTTTAAACCATCATTCTTGGTGCTATCTTAACCAGTCACTGATGGAGAGAGATCAAAGATCTCTTATGGTAAATTATTGATTCTGTCTCGTGAGCATAGGTGCAGCCACATAAGCTGCACCAGGATGAAGAATTAAGTGCTCTTTATGCACTAAAGAACTGTGGAGCTCATTTCATACTTTTCTATATGTTTCCAAGTAGGTGGAAGAGTTAGAAAAATCATGTGAGAATGTTCTGTTACATCCAAGGTTTCCTTAAATCTCTGTAACCCTCCCAGTAACTGTTGGGGTTTTTTTATCAAAAAAATTTCCAGGAGGCATTTCAAAAAGAACTGAGTATCAACATTTATAAATAACATACAGTCTAGGACAGGCTGTTTGTTTCTGAGAGTGTGTTAAAGAATAAATAGAAATGTCCAATGTGATGTGTTCATAAATATGTAACAAATGCCCTTCTCTTGCTCTCTGGGAAAAAATAGTCATATTTCTTCAAGGCTGCAAGAACCTAGCTTCATCTGTGAGGTGCCAGAATGTTAAATGTGACATTCAATAAACCACCTAGGAAAAGCTAAACAGTGCTAATCAAGCCATTTAATCTTTTAGAGTTAAGAGCTGCAGTAGGAGAATAAAAGGTATAATTAATAACTCCAGCTGGGAAAGTAAGGCAAAGTAAAAACAGGAGCTAAGGCAAACATCTGGTCTTTGTTTCATGAAATATTTACCATGAAATCAAAACTTTTTTCCACCCCTGTGAAATGTGCAAAATTTCCTGAGTTGCAAGCTTCCACACTGGAAAAAGTTTGCACCTGCAAATAAAAATCAACTTTTCACATGCACCTGAACTTGCACGTGCAAATAAGTGCATGGATGTGTGTGCGCCTGCCTCTCTGTCTCCCCAAGTCAGTCCCAATGTAAGTGCTCAAGTGATATCAATGTTAGAATTTCTTACAAGTGTATCACCACCTGTTTATTAATTCATAGTGCATCTGCCCTCAAGAACAAACAAAGTTTAATGTATAGCAAAACACTTAGCAAACTGGTTTAGCTGCCGTGTGTTTAGCTGCTTTTCTTGCCTGGTTTGTCCAGCTGTCCTGTGGCCTCGGGTGGCTTCCGAGTGCCCTGTGCTGCTTTGGGTAGGTATCTTCATGGAACTTTCTTATAAAATAGGAAAGTGTTGACCCGTTTGGGGGAGGGGTGAGGGTGGGGAAGTGTTAGTCTAAAACAAAATAGCTTGTCAAAGGCTACAGGAGAAATCTTAGTTGAGAGAAGGAAGAAACAGGCTTTAGGATTCTGACACATGATTTACGGGTGATCGAAACCCTTTTGGAAGACTATAAGGTTACACACTTGCAGCTGGAATGGGCTGAGCTGGTACCTGTACATTTGCAATGGTGATAGATGGTTGTGCAGCCACAACCTGGCCTGTGGCGTGAGCTCCCATTTGAGCACCCTAAGTACTGGATTATCCTTCCTTCTCATTGCTGCCATCAAAGTCTTGCCCATTTAATAATTCAGTGGTGTAAAGTCCTACCCATTGACACACTATTTCTAATATCTGTAGCTCTCAGCTGTGGAATTTTTGGTGGTAGCATATAGATTGCCAGAGTTCAATGCTCACTCTAGCCTACAACTGCATGACTTCTCATTAAAACCTGTGGTCATCAGAGCCCTGCAATTTATGCAAGTGCTGAACATGCCTTTCTTACTCTCTTGATTTTTTTGAGAAAGCTCTCTACATGTTTGTCACATTTGCACAGCAGGGAACAACAATATTTGATGGTCACTGCATGGGTTCTGCATGCTCTTATGTGAAGTAGAAATGTAGCATTTTTACTGTGGTTTGGGCCTCCACTGCCTGGAAAACTGTGGGGTGTGGCAAGAAAACCAAAAAGCATGACAGTGTCTATGGAAAGATGCAAGTCCAAGGGCATCTCCGTTCTCACAGCCATACACCTGATGAACAGTACAGGATCGGCTTTAGAATTACATCTTTGGGCAGAAGATGGAATCTAACCTCCAGTCAAATTAATGAAAACAAATACTTTTGTATTTTAATGGGGGAAATATGGAATATATTTCTATGACATGTTTCAAGAAGCCAGTGATTTGAAAAGCCTAAAGACAGCTGTGGTTTCTATTCCCATTGTAGAAGTCCAACTGCAAGATGGTTTGAAATGCAGAAGGAGGAAAGGAATAAGTATCCAGAATGGAAAAGCACTGTGGTCATTGTTAAGTCCTGTGTGGCATAACTTCTTGAAAAAATCCTGAATAAGTTCTTGAAGGATGCTAAGTGTGGTGAATTAGTCGGAGGAATCAAGAAGATGGGGTTTTCAGTTTGTTGTTTTTCAAGTTTATTCCGAAATAGGATAAAACAAAAAGTATCAACAATTGTTTTAATTTAAAATTCTTAAAAAAATTAATTTGGGGTTGCAGGGCACATTCAATTAAAATGAAAATACTTTCTTAAAGATCAAAGTGTTACTTTGCTGGGTTTTTTTGGGAATGTAAAAACTACCAATAAAAAATTATTTCAAGAGAGAAATGGAACTTGCCATTCTGAACAGATTGGATTGAGTATTTTGACCTTATGAGATGCTTTAAAAACACTTTTTTCTTTTGAAAGGAATCTTTCTCAATTACAAAATATGTAATTTTAGGTGACCCTATCATCCCAAATAGATGTTTTGTGTGGTTTTTTCCTTGACCAACTCTACTCCATATTTCAGAGCAAAATAACTCAGTTAGAGTCACTGTTTTGCAAGGAATTTTGCAAAGCAATGAAGTCAGATACCTTTGGACAGCTTAGTTTGCCTGGGGAGCTTTTGTGGGACTATGCGTCCATTAAGGCAATTTGCTCTTTTTTTTGTACTCCCACCTTCTCTGTGGCCTAAAACACCCAGACAGTGGGAAATTCAAGAGACAAGGACACAAGTCTTGCCAACAGAAGCTGAGTCCATTCAGTGGTCCTTTCCTTTTCATTCATGCAGACAAGGAGCAGTGCATTCAGCATCTAAGGTGGAATACTGACTGTCTTTGAAAGGACATGATCCCCAAATAACCTTTGAATTCTGCGTTACCAAGAGACACATGCCTGCCACAGAGTTCCTCTTTTCTCATCCCAGACTAGCTTTGGTCTTCTGATGTATACTTCATTGAGAATAAGACAAAGAAGGAGACCAACTGGCTGTCCCATCATGACCAGTGTTTTGGGGATTGAGGAAGCAATCATGGAACGGGTGAGAGCTGGGGGAGGGGTCTGTGTCTGTGTGTCTGTGAAAGCTGGCAGTTATGTACTGGCATGATAACTATGATAACATGTGACTTGCATGTCCAGAGTCAGCTACCATAGACAAACAGATAGATAAAGTTCTCCAGGGTTCTAGAATAAGGTGAGCATGAAATTCGACACACCCACCCCCAACAACTCCCCCTAGTATAATACAGGCTTCCATATTCCAGTGACTCTTCTAGTCTATCTGCTCTTTGCCTCACTCCCATGGGATACAAATCCAGTTTCACAGCTATGGTTTTCTCACTATCTCTCCCGAAACCTTCCTTTTCCCATCCAAGAACAAGATCTGTGTTTTGTTCTTCTTTGGGACCACATAGTTCCACTGTCTTTATCCTGCTGGGAAGCCTTATTTATAAAAGGCTCTGTTTTTAGGGCCTGTTTTTGCAACTTTCCTTGGGTTGATTGATCATCTTGTTGTGTTATACCAGTACTCAGTTTTTATAAAACAGTGCAGGCACTGATAAACATAATCTCTGCCGATATTAATGGAGGAGAAAAAAAAAAGTTTGCCAGATAACAAGTTATCAGAGGTGGGTATCAGCCTCAAAAATGGTATTAGCAGAGAATTCATGAATGCCAATAATCAACAAGGAGTTTAATTTGCAGTAAAAATTATTCAGGAGAGCAACCTAGGCATAATCAAGCCCTAAATTCTCCATTGACCATTAATTGTTCATTCTCCAGCAATGCAGAATAAAGGCAGAATATGCCTGGTCCATAAAAGTCTTGTTTGAATTTTTGCAGGCTTTGGTTTGGACTCAGATACTTCTGCTGAATTTGTTTGTGTGCTTATCTTTCACTGTTATTCCTACTCCAGGTGGAATAGGATGATTTTGACTGCTCATGGCTTGGACAAGCACAAGCTTTGCTGGGTAAAAAAAACATCTGGAAGGCTGGGCCCAAAGAGATGTGGTGAATGGAGTTAAATCCAGTTGGCAGCTCGTCACAAGCGATAAAACCCAGGGCTCAGTACTGGGGCCAGTTCTCTTTAATATATTTATCAATGATCTGGACAAGGGGATTGAGTGCACGCTCATCATGGACGGGCTGAAACAGTTCAGGGAAAGATAGCCTTTCCAGGATACCCTGCTTCGTTTTTTACTCCACCCTACTTAGTCAAAATTATTGCTCATCTTTCTTTGAGGGTTACCTACAAGAGCATATATGTTTGGCTGAAGTGTGCCCTGTAGAAGCAAGTTTCCAGATTGTACCCTTTTACTTCTCGTGCTGTGCTTTCCATTGCATAGTGATCTCAGGCTCCATAACTGGATTCTGTTGAAATTAAACTAAATCAAAAGATGTATTCAATGAACACATACAACTCCTTCTGTCACTAGTGGGAGTTCAATCCACAAGAGGAGTAAGTATTCAAGATAAACCCCCTTGAAATATGTATACTGTGGGTTCTTGGCACTGTTTCTACGATCTCCTATTGGTCCGCAACAAATCCTAATATAGATATAGCTTGTAGACATGGCTGAGAAACAATTACCCCACAAGCACTGCCAATATCAAGATTACCATTTTCATTAGCAGATTTGTGGAACTTCTAATTTCCCATGTGATTGCTAGGAATTTTCATAATTTTCAGTTGTAAAACTCAAGAGACGTCAATTTCATTCAACAGCTGCAAGTTCCATAGAGTTCTCATTTATAGAAGATTGTATTAATGTTGATTCCTTTCAAATGAAAACTAGATCATGAAAAAAAGGGATGCCTTTATTTATTTATTTTCCTCATACTGATTTTTTGGCAAGCTAAAACACTTCTCAGTTTGGAACCTACATCTTGAGGTAGAGACATACAGTGTGAACAGCATAGCCTATATTGTTTTTTTTCCTTTGGGCACAAGAGCTTTTATAATCTTCTGATTTGCCTTAGTTTCGGAATATTTGAAAGGGAAAGGACCATGTGTCTTACTCTGAGTCTGGAAAGACCATGCTGAAGGTTTTTTGTCACCATACATTGTGTTTGAAGAACAGATTAAAAACTCCTATGTTTTTTCATAATAATCCTTGAGTGTGACATACCAAGCAATTCTTGCATGGGTAAACTGTCCTTTTTCTTTAGACTAGTATATATCAGCTTAATAATATAGCTGTGACACAGATCTTTAGATGGGAAGGTTGTCTATTCTCTGTAGCCATAAAATCCTTACCTTCTTTGTTGCCAACACAAATGCTGATTAGTTTAATCACGATGATAGTGGGCCCCATTTCTTTATTTATTACACTTTGTTGAGGGGGTCACCGACCCTTTTTTTAAGATCACAAAAGGTCCAGGGGTCTGAAAGCTTTTGTTCTTACCAATCTAAGGTCATCAATAGGACCTTTGTATTGTCCAAGCAAGCCCTGTTTCTTCCATGTGTCTTTTACTACTCTGTTCCTTCGATCTTCTCTCAATAGTGGGGAAGTACTTAAATATTGGAATGTAAAAAGAGCTGTCCTGTCTAATACTTAATGACCTCTGTCCAAAAACAATTGAAAGCGGAATGCTCCGAATGCCCTCCCTTATCTTTTCTCTAAAGATTTGTGAGGACGGTGCTATACACCAATGTTTTAGTGACCCTTGGCTTCTCTGGGATGTCACTACCCCGTGTAATCTCAAGGAAAGAGAAAAACCTTATGTTAATTTTACTTCTAGGAAAACATCCACAAATCTACCTGACTGCTAGTTCTTGAAAATTGTGCTTACTCTGTGCTTTATTCTAGAGCCTGTGCCAACAGTCCTGGCTCAGAAAGAACTCCACCAGCAGTGACCTTGTGTTTTCACTCCTGGTTACAGCTATCACAGTCTCTTGAGCTATGGGGCAAAGTCCACACAGAAAGAAACTTTATGTTTTTTCGAGGACTGGGGAAAGGAGTTTTTTTGAAGTGCTTAGATCCTGGTAAGTCTTTGCAGGAAGCACTGGAACGGACTGAAGGGCTGCCAGGCTGCAGGAGATCTCTCAAGACCTGCCTCCCTTCTCATCTGTCTTGGACTCACGATGAGTGAAATGAGCCACCTGCTCCACACACTTGCCTTGTTGTGGCACAGTTTGAGATGCCCCAAAGAATTACACTGAAGTTCTGTTGTGGAGGTTGGAAGAAACCTAGATTACTTCAATCTGTTTGCTAGACCAAAGTGACTCTGGTAAAAGAACATGCCATCTAGTCCTCTATCCTGCTTCTGAGGCATTTGGCTCCAGCCCTTCTCAAAGAAAACTGAGAATTCACAAAGTATTTCAGAATGGCAGCATTTTTAGAGCAGGAATCGAGATTTGCTCACAAGCACCAATCTCTCCCCAAAAGAGGTTGGTATGGCAATGGTGAGCTATTCTGGTTTGCACAATGTCTGTACTTTTTGCTTGTGCAATGTACAAAGTCTGTCTCCCAGCTTCAGTGAAATACTGTATTTTAGATAACACGTATGGAGTATACATTTTCACAACTATTTGCACCACTTCCGGGTTTTTATGTCATCCTGAAAACAAAGTATGTTGTTATTACTTTTGGGGAGAGAAATTCATAGAAGATCTTGGGATGGTTATTGCTAGCATCACATAACTGCTAGCAGAGGTAAAGAAGGGAGCTAGGCTGGGCTGTCTCCTTTAAGTGGAGAGAGACACAAGAGCTGTTTGTCAAATCTTTTGTTATTCAAGAAAAAACCCATCCCAAAGCTCACTGCAACTGTAGGAATAGTCTGGCTGCCATTTCTTGTCTGGTGTCCTTCCAAGCAGTACCTGTTCCTTGCTGCCATCTTTCCCTATTCCCTTATGCCCTCTGAGTGAAGAGTGATGTGGCAAAACTAAACAAACAAAAAGGTATTTCTTAGCAGTATTTCTCCCCTGCTCCAGGTTCCCGAGTGGTTCCATAGCTGTGCTGACACGTGTGGCATGGGGAAGAGGTGGAAGCAGGAGGGAGCCAGACAGAAGCTGCTTCAGTTGGAAACAAATCTATGTCACTCTGGATTCATCAGCATCAGTGGTCTTCGGGCTTCCCTTTTAGTGGTTTCTTTTGTGAGAAGTGTTACACATCGATACAATGACTGGTGTTACCATTTCCATTATGTTGAATCTTGGTAATTAGTGTCTCTCCTAATGAGGATTTGGACCGATACTTAATTCTTAGGCTATTGATTAGGGATCTCAGTGAGTGCAGGTTGTAACTGGTTATGGGTATTTGCTATGTCAGGGTAGCCTTTTAGGCTGTTTGTTTGAACTCGGACAGTTAATTTCCTGAGGTTTTTGTTTGTTTTAAATTATTTAGGTACCTGAAGCTCTGACTTTGAGTGCGCGCCCTTCTCTGGGATGAATTTGGATATTGTATCCAGAAGGAACTTGAGTAGCTTCAAAAGACTTTTGGTGTCTTTGTCTTCTACCTTTTCCATCTCTTACATACTCACATGTTGTATGTAAGATAATGGCCAGCAACATCTGTTACGTGTTTTCCAGGAGTAGATTCTATATTTGAAACTGGTCAACCTGATAAAGACTGTCAAGCAGCAGGTATTTCAGAAGTCTTCACCCCTCACTTTATAAGTTCACAGAGGTCCTTTGGTCCAAGTTTTCAAGGTTTCCTTGAATTACGTTGTATTTATTTTTATTGGATGACACTTTATTATGGAGCAGAACCAAAAACTACACATTTTCAAAAAACTAAGATGATTGCCTTCCCATTTAGCATTAAATTTGAAACTAAGACCCATATTAGAACAAAACCGACAGTATGACAAAGCTGACAACCCTTATATGCTAGCTAACCCTTATATACTAGCTAACACACTCTGTTATAAAATAACCCCCCTTGATTTTGATATGGATGTTGTATTGTCTGCCTGAGGCAGAAGTTTGTGAATTCCATTGGTGGATGAACTAAGGATAATTAGAGAGTCAATTTTCATCTCGCCTCAGCTTTTCATGAGTGCAGTTGCCTTGACTGACATGATTATATTATTTTGCTGTGGATAGGCGCTACCTGTTTGGCCAAAGCAGCACTAAAACACCGTGAGAAGCAGACCTGGACTTAAGGAAAAATCCCAAAGTGTCCCTGTAAGTGTAGGAAGCTTAAATCTTGAACCTGGCCTATTTCTCTGTAATGACTTCAGTCCAACCCCCTGATCCAAACACTGTTGAACTTTGGGAATGTTTGGATGAGGTTCCAAAGCCTGTAGCTTGAATCCTGCTCTATCTAGGAGGACAGATTTGTAAAACAGATGTTTTCCCACTGGAAGTGTGTACATGAGCCCTATTAGCAAAACAAAAGGGGTTGTCCTGCGAAACATGTCTGAAACATTCCCTAATGCACTCAGCGAATAGAAATGGAAAGTTTATTTTCTGGGCAGTAAGCTAATGTCTCTCTCAGAGTCAATTTGAAAAGATTCCAGTATGGCTGGCATCTGTCACCACGCTGAAACAAAAACAGCGGTTTTGAGGAGTATCATAGAAATACATTATGTCCTATTTGACTTGAGGGAATGGTTAGTAACCGAATGAAGTATCGAGTGGTTATTCTCTCATCCAGAGGTGAAATTCAAGCTCTACTGAAATTTGTGGAATAAATCCCATTTATTTCAGTAGGGCTAGGATTTCATGCCAAATCTTCAACTCTGCAATAGGACTTACCTATTTAATCATACGGGAGATCTGGAAAATCTGCACACATATGAACTACACAGTGTTTCTTGAAGATAATTTTATCCACCTGTTATAGCTGAAAGCTGTATCATGCAAAAGTTACTTACTAAAAACTAGGGGAAAGAATCAGCACCTTTCCACAACTGTGATCTTTACTGATAGAAATGCACTGCTACTTTGAGTTTCTGACACTTGGTAAAATGTCAGAGAACAAGGTTAGGTCTTTGAGCATGTGTTTTACCTTCAATTTTTTTGGTATTTTTTAATGGCCCAGAACCAAGTAATTACGTGTCTAAATGTGATCCTTCATTTACTTTGACAATGGATCTTCATCTGTCATCGTTTTAATCCGTCTACCGAGGGAAATGATAGAGTCTGCCATACCTGAGGAAGAAAGAATGCTATCTCAGATTTCTCTGTGCTTGAAATATTTCAACAGATGCCATTTTGTGTCATGCCCCAGTACAGCCTCTTTATCTGAGCTCTGAATGCTGCTGTTTGTCTTATAAATATTTTCCAATATTTAACTGCTGTGTATGTGACTTTTTGAATGACAGACTTTAATTCCTCTTGAGCCATGGTAGCCTATCAAGTTGACAACTATTTCAATTTTACACTGTGTTTCTTTTATCATTCCTTTCAGGATTTGTGGGGTTACAGTCTGATATATTTAGTGTGTTAAAGAAAGCAATTATTTTGCAACAACATAAAATCATTCAAAAATTCTTCAAATTACAGCAACAGATGCTCTGAGCAGTGTTACCATTATAGGGCTCCTCTCTCTCTGCTCAGCATGAGAAAAGAAACAGCTGAAAGTGCATGGTAAGAGACAGTCCCTCTGTAAACTCTCTAGCAGCCACAGTAAGATGCGGGAGGGAAAGCAGAGAAATGGCAAGGTAAGAAGGAGTTGCCCATTGTTACCACGTGGGTTTACCCAGACCTGTTATTTTGAGTGCCGTTTCCCTCTCTATTGAACAAGAATTTCCTTGTGATAGGTAGATATTAAATTCATCTCCAGTACTATCCAAGTAGAGAAGTGTTCTTGTTCATTCTAGAGGTGGGATATCTGAGCTACTGAGAGGTAAAGATATGTGGGTGAGATAAGATTGAGAAGGTCGGAGTCTTTTTAATAAGAATTTGAAGTCCCATCCATATGCTATATCATGTTGGGTGTATTCCCTTTTCAACTCTGCTGTAGAGCATGGAGCAGTCGTCAGACATGGAGTTACCCTTGAACATCTTGGCATTCAGTTTTGTAATCGTAGCACATGCCAAACAAAAAAGTTTAACATAGTCCCTCGTGTTTCCATTTGAATGAACAAGGAAAAAAAGAAAAAAGGAGAAAAAAAAAGAGTGTTATCTTGGCAGTCTTAACTTTTACATTAACATGTAATATTGGGTATATCCACAGGCAGCTGCCTGAATACTATTTAAGCTGGGTGCTGAACTAGGTGCATGCAATGACAGGCAGTAGTTAAGCAGCTCTTATCTTTTTTTCTTCATGTCATTGATAATGATACTCTAATTCTTTTCAAACTGTGTTCCTTTGGCTATGTTTTGACAGCATGGGTTTTATTCCAGTGGTCTGTGTTATTCTCTGACAGTGTCATTCCTACCAGAGAATTTTCTCTCAAGTTTCATTTTTGAGCACCCTTACAAAAAAATTGTTTTTCTTCATATTTTCTAAAAATCATTATTGCTCTAAAACACAAGACTGTACTTCTGCACAGTGTAGCTTTTTTGAGTTCAAGAGAATGTTTGCAGCTTATACCAGCTGAAAGTCTGCTTTTCCATTTCTTGAAATTGGAGATGATGGATATTTTTTCTGTTACAAAGTAGAAATTTTATTATTTTGGCAGAAATGAAGGAGATTTTCAGAATTTTCCACAATATAATGTCTGATCTGAATTTGAAAGGACAATTTTTTTTTTTTTTTCAATCTACGGTAACATGAATCAAATCTGGAAATTCTTGCTTTATTAAATTTTTTTACTCTGTTCTTGTCAAATTCATATAGTAGCCTGTTGTAAATTGTGGGTGGCTAAAGGTGCCTTATATATGCTGATATGTCTGAAGAATGGTCTACAGGAATTAAGGATTAGAGTTCGATGATGTTTCTTCTTCCTTTGCAACTTTCAGTGAAAGGACTACTGAAGTAAGACAATGTGAAATATAAGAAAATGAAAATTTCAAAAGCAGTAACTAAGCTTTCTTTTAAACAAAACCACTGAAACCAAACTTGCTCTTGGAACTTTATGTTCAGTAGAGAAAATCCCATTGTTAAAACCACACAGATATTTTCCCAAGAAAATTTCCAGCATGTATTCTTACTTTGTATGGAACTGCCCAGTTATCTAGGTGCCACCAATGATCCCAAAAAAGGCATTCTTGAAAAAATTATATTCCCAATGTCACACATTTGGTGACAAGAACATTTGGTCTGTATACTACTATTGCACACACCCAATAAAAACATAATCCATAGGAACATAATAACAACCAAAGTAACTTCATCAAAAAAGGTCTGTCGTGAAGAAAGTGATGTACCTCTGTGCTTTGGAGGCAGTGCTTCATACATTGTAAGAATTGCAGTGTGCTGAAGGCAGCTTTGGCAACATCCATCCAAATGGTCAAAAGTCATTTCCAAGTCTCTTTGCTCATTTCCAGGTTCAGAAAAGTTCATCCCGTGGGAATGAATTTCCTGACCTTTTTTTGCTGTGAATAGCTAGCACACCCACTCAAAGCTGCATCCAGCCAATCGATGACCAGGCGGAACCTCCTGAAATAATCTGAACAATCTTAAAATAGTAGTCTTTATTTACACAGAAAACAGAAATTACATACTCTTTTTCCTTTCCTTTCTTTTCTCAAGATAAACTGAGTATCTTCTGTGAGTTTCACACTTCAGCTACTTTCAGAATCCCAGGCTGAGTCTCTTGACCTAGGGTATCTGAAACCCACTCTAGCTAGGCTTTCCAAGCCAGCACTTCATTAATTGCTCTTTTAGGGAGATGAGGTTTCTCAGAAGTGCAAGAAACAACTATCCAAATAAAACCAACAATCAGACTCAAGGTTTGTTTTTTTTTTTAAGTGTGTAATACTTGTTACCGCTGCACTCTGTCTGGCTGAAAATCTTCAAGTCAATGGTTTGTAATTTATGTCTCAGTCTCCATAACGTTAGGGAGATATTAATATATGCATGAAGAGCAGCAGTCAGTGTAATTACAGTGGCAAAGTGATAAATGCATAGACATTTTGCCTGGTAATACTGTGTATTTAACAGGTTTATTTGTTCAACTGTTCTTAGTTTAATTATATTTTGCCATTCGGGAATGTTAGGCATATAACAATCATAGCTCTTCCATGAATATTACTCTTAAAATAAGTGTTCATAAATTATTAAAAATGCATATGTGTTCTCTTATTTATTTACAGTGATTTTTTTCCCTCTTTTTAAAAAATATCGATTTTTTTTTTCTGATAAACTTGGAAAGAAAAACCCAGCTCCTCTGTTGGAAAGAAGGATATAAGGCAGGTTTCTTGCTGTGGACAAGCCCTAATTAGGACTTATGTTCTATTTCATGATACAGAACCTAGAGGTAGGTGTCACTCTTTGGGGACATGGTCACGGAAACTTCCATGGATCCTGTCAATGTCCAAAATGGTGAAAGAAAATATACAAGAAATTTGTGTGGCAGTGAATGGGCAGACACAATGGGGCAGTGTGCTCTTATTGCTATTGGGCTCAACTGTGAGAAAATACACCCTTGGAATATTTGCACGTTCACAACAGTGAAGTTTTGGGTTAAACCTATCTGGGATGCTATTCACCAAACATACAGAGACCTATAATGCAGACTGTAAAAACCTGAATCCGTTTTTGCCCCCTTGTACTGAATACTAGACTATACTCAGATGCTTGAGGAACACAGGAAAATACCTCTTTATGGGTAACTTGCACAGCTGTCAGAGTATATGCACTGTTGAAATTAGAGGCAAAACTAGATTCTCAGTTGATGTGAGTTGATATAGCTCAGAGAAGTAGGTGATGTAGCTCAAAGAAATTAAACTTGTATTAGAAAATCCTCATTTGGATTCTGACCTTTATAGAATAAGCTTTTGTGATTTTTGTCATGATTCCCATGGTATGTTTTCTAAAACCTCCTTCTCTTTGAGTCAGGAACTGTAGCCTTTGCTCAAGGAACTGGAAATCGCTTCCCCAAAGAGGGTTATGATTTTTAAGTAAATCTTATTTCTGGAGCCTGACTCACTATTTTTGAGTGGTGATGTATGGAAATACGGTTATCCTTGGCTTTTGAGAGTACTGGTAGCTTCAGTGCTGGGGACATTTCCTTTCGAGCCCAACAGATTGCGTTTCAGAATGTTTTCTCCTGAAATCTGAGGATTGCAAGGCCACAAGCTTCAGACCGATGGTGACGGGGGCTTGTTTGCTGGAGCTCAAATCCTTAGGGAACAGTCCACTCCAGCTCTAATTATAAAAACATTACAGTTCTAACAGTTGCCTGGCCATGAATTATTCTGACAATGTTTAACCTGCAGATAAGAAACCACTATCAACCTGTCACATTTCCCCCACTAACGAGTTCAGCATCAGTTTAAAAGGAAGTGCAACTCATGAAGCAATGGCTCTGTGTCATAAATTATAGGTATCCGGCATGCATTACAAGGACAGAAACAGTAAAATAGCATGGGACTCTTTATTATACACTCTGGCAGTGACAGAAAAACAGCACTCCACAGTGTTTAATCTACCATAGCTTGTTTATTCCCTTTCACATCCATGCCAGTTGCGAAACACTTGGTGCTGTATTCTGCTGCTATCTGCAATTAGCACAAGTATTTATTTAAAGCTCGAAGGGAGAGAAAGAGGTTGGTCTTTGATAAAAAGCATTGGGCTCTAATCACTCAGTGCAAAACGGTGCTGTCACAGAAGACTTACTCTCATTTTTTCCTTGTGTGTGTATATGTGTGTGTGTGTTACTCTAGGTGAGTTTCTTAGTTTGTCTTTAATGAAGTACACAATCACTTTTTCAAACAAATTCTTTTAAGGGTACCTGTGTTATTGAGAAAGCCATGGTGTACATGCTCAGGAAAAAAAAAACTCAAACAAAAAAACAAAAGTCCTGTCATGATACCCTGATGAAATACCTAATGAAATGAAGAGGAGCTTTACACTAAAAAAAAAAGAGGGATGTTTTCACAAATAGATGCAGCTGCATAAAGTGGATTAATCAAGTTTGCTGGTATGAGCACGATATGGTGGTGGGAACATAGGAGAATATTCTTAAAAACTTCCCCCAGTTCTGCCATTATTCTTAGGCTTGTCCTTCATCTCTCCATTCCCTCTTTTCCAAACTAGGTAAGCAAAAAACACGTATGGATTTATCACAGTAGTATTTAGTGCCTAATTACGTAGAGTCAGATTCTTGTATTTCTCTTGTAAACTTGTACAAAAAGATAAGAGGAAGAGGACTCTCTGCTGATGGGACAGCTGAAAGCAGGATGAGAAGCTAGCTCTGCATGGAGAGCAAACCACAGAAGGAAGAGAAGGAAAGTCAATGGATACAAAGAGATGATGAGTGTCTTCTTACTTCAGGAAGAAGAGGAGGGAACTGTCACCTGGTGTATCTTTCTTGGACCATGGTCTTAGTCATCAAGCTATAGGGTAAAAAAGAAAGCCTCTCTCTTCAGTGGTATGATGATTCTAACTCTTTCCCCCTTGAATTAAATGTTTCATTTTGTATTCAAAGAGGAAAAGGGAAAAAAAAAACAGCCCACAAAGTGCAAAACCTTCTTCTTCTGTTCTAATGAGCAAAGCCACAGCCACACATCTTCTTTCACTCAGAATCGGACACTTCCTTCCTCAGGCTTTACCTCAGTTTGGCCTCTGAACAGAAACACCAGCTATTTACACCCATGTACTCGGGCTTGTGAGCAGTTGCCCTTGCTCTGGTTGCAGGCATCCCCCACAGGGTTGCCAGAGCTTGGACTCAAGGTGTGAGCAATCACAGAGTCAAGGCTTTTGTTTGCTCATTTGATCATCATGTGTTGCCAGACTTCTGGCCGGTAACCCAGTTTCTCCAGCCCTGGTAACCAATGGCACGAGCCAAAATTCCTTTAAACCAAAAAGCCAGGGGGGATTGCTATGGAGATTTGGTCTTGGAAAGTGTTCCTTGCGGCTTGGAGAAACAGGAGGTATATATTAGGTGCAGAGATTGAAACATTGTCAGCAGAATCAAAAGCTTGAATATTGCTGCAGTAATCCTGCCTAAATGTGCTACGATTGCAGGAAATGTTTAGATAGCTTCATGATGTTCAAAATGTTTCTTTCGAGCAGACACTGAGATCTTTTAGGTAAAAGCATATATATTTTTAGTAGATTATTAAACATATATAATGCTTTGTATCTTGGTCTTTTAGGTTATTTAGAAAGAAAGAAAAAACCCCAACTTTCCCAGCATTTTTATTATTCTGTCTTCAGGAAAAAAATATAATGTACAAAAATAGGAGTAGAAATTTGGCCTTGTTGCAGCTGTAAGGAGTGGATAAGTTGATATAAAGGGTGCAATAAGAAGTTTTGAGTATAGCAGTCATTTTTTACTAAGTTGGGAATACTTCTGATTTTTACCTGGATGGTCCCATTGATTTCCTATTTTCAGCTCTGAAGGACCGGATACTCTCTCCTGAAGTGATACAGCAGCTGCTTGGAATTGAAAGGAATAATAATATTATGAATATTTTGAGCCCCTCAGTTCATAGCACTTGAACTGCCCCTAACTTGTGCCTTGACTAATCTGACATTTTAAGTACTCCCCTAGCCTTACTCCAGCTTGTCTTACTCTCCTCAGGTTTGGCTTTTCTGTTTGATTCCCCTCTGGCATGTTACTGGATAGATTCAAGTCTGCCACTGGAGAATCCAATGATTTCCATACAAAGGAGTCAATCAATATCCCCAAAATACTGTGAAGGCATATTGTGAAAGTATGAAGGTCCAGTGCCTAACATTGCCAGAAGAGGGTCTGCAGAGGGTTGTTGTCTTCCCCTTGCAGAATGTCTGCAGGCATCACTGAGTAGAAATCATCCCGCTTTGCCTTTTACCGGCCTTTTCAGTTAACACAAGGAAAAGAATAACTTCTCTTAGGGAACATACCTGCACCATTGCCCAGTTCTTTCCTACTTTCTTAAGTTTCTCTTAGTCTTGGTGACAACTTGTCTGCCTCAGGTGAGCTGGCAAACATATTCCACTTCCAGGACTGGAGGGGACTCTGCCGTTCCCCTCCCCTCCAGCTGTGTCTGTCCGGTCCACACTTGACAGGTATGTGGAACTGTCGAAGCACTCTTACTGTGGATGCATCCACATCAGGAAAGCTGTGTTTTATACTGCACAGTGAAACCACATCCTGGAGTGAAATAAGCTACTCTGGTTAAAGGACAATCCATAGCTATAAATGCTGCTGCACCAGAGTATGATCTGACCTTAGGTTTGCCTGACCCATATGGACTTCCCAACTCCCAGATATGCATGATGCCACAGCCTGACTGCATCTGGGTGACATCAGGGTGATATCTGGACATGCGTCCTCTCCCTAAACCACCCATGTTTCTACAAAGATTAAAGGTACCTGCCTGTCTACCTATCTTCCCAGACTAATACACAACATTTCTTCTGATAGCTCATTCCTCTTTAGCATATGGCTTTTTTGCTTAGGGTATATCTCCTGTAGTTTGATCCAGGAAAGACAAGGAAGGAGTGGGGTGTGGGAGATATAGGCTGGCCAGAGAGGTCTACCAACTGATGAGCCTGAGGCACAAAGTGAGCAACTACATATGTCAGGAGATGTTGTGGCAGCACATCTCAAATCATTACATTTTGCATTTTGGCCAAGATAGTTCCATTTTCTTAGACATCTGAGTTTCCCACCTCCTGAAAGCAAATCACAAAACACCAAACAAATGGAATGACATCACTTAAAAGAATATAGAGGACATCTACTTCTGTGTACTATTTCAACTTGCTGAAGACCAACATATTTGTTGAGGAGTTTATGCAAGTTTTGACCATTTTCAGTACCAGCAGATGGTGCTCAAGAATATGTTGCATTGTTTCTAAACTTTCTAGAATCAATAACTCTTCTGGTGATTCGAGTTCCCTGTAAGCAGTTTATCTGGTGCTGTCTTAACAACTCATGGGTATCCCATGTAGAGACTCTTCCACAAAAGCGCGTAAAACACTTCAGTGCCTTAACTACAGTAATGAAGTCTCATAGCATTACCATGATGTAGACTGAAAACCTCATCCCACTGTATGGATCACCTAAGCAAGGACTGGATCTTCTCTGGCATGATCGAGGTTACACTGAAAATCCACAAAAGAGTTAGGCATGGATACAAATTTATTTGAACCTTTGTTGCTTGCTCTAGTCCTCAAAATCCACAAATGTTTATATGCAACTGTAACATGTGTAAGCAGTAGCACTGTTAATTTCATACTGTGCAATTATCCAGGCATGAAAATAATGTAGATGAGTCAGTTATTTAGAAATACCGGTATTTCCCTCCTTTATTTATTGATGAATCAATCCAGTATTATACATAACAGACATAGAAACATGTATCTATATGTAAATATAGGTATGTTCAGTATTATTAATTAAGGGCATTTTCAGCTGTCTGCATGCCCTCTAGCCTGAAAATCTACTTTTATGAGGGTACATTTGGTAGAAGTTTGCAAGTAATGTAGAAATAATTACAGGAGGTTTTTTTTTCCTTTTCAATCTGAAACCATACACTCACTATGGCTGAAGACTATCCACATCCATTAAGGATGAAAACTACAGTAATTAAGAATTTCAAGATGATTGGTACCATCTTGTTGCATCACTCAAGCAAAATCTGATCAATAGGAGGAAGTGCACCTCTTGCTTTTATTCTGTACTTGTTATTGGCTTCTCTACATGACTTCTGCATATGATAATCTGTGGAAGGAGGAAAAAAAAGGTTTGGTTGTGACTTTTATGCATATCTAGTGTTTATGGCAGCACTGCTTCAGCAAGCCTGTGATTAATGATCAGCGCAAACCCTCTGATTAAAAAGAGCTTACTCAGTGGCAGAAATGCAGTGTATGCAATGGTGCAAATTTCAGATGACAATGAAGTCCCGGTCAATCTCTTTTACTTCTGGAGTTTTGGTACAACGTTTTATCCCCAGCCACTTTCCCATCTATAATACCTGCATAACTGTTTCTTAAAGCCTTGGCTGTACCTACTTGAAGGCTAGGATGAGCTATGGCAAATGAACACATTTACATAAATATAGTAATGCTCAATGTTAATTGGGTGCTCATAGCTGTCACTGTAGTAAGTATCGATAAAAATATTGTGCTATCAGATGTTTAGGCATTGTGTAGCCTCCTATGATTTACAGTACACACAGGTTTTCTTCCTCTTGCAGCACTACTTAGGCTTCAAAAAAGTTGAATCCAAAATTATTTTATCATAGAAGATTTAGAAGCCTTAATTGAGTTCAAACTGATAGTACCACAATGAATTAGGAAGTAGTAAATTTACTCTGGTCATAGCTTTGGATATTGAAATTTTACTTGTTTTTACTGTAACATAGAAGTTTCATCAAATTTTACCACAAATACTTATCCATTTGGTCTGGAAGCTTTCAAAATTCTCCAACCTAAATATGTCCAAAAGTACATTAGTAGCTGAGAATACCTTCAAAGGAAACCCTGTCTCTGTAACTGGTGAGGAACTAGTGTAATACCCATCATCAGAATACCAATTTTTAAAAAAAGAGAAATAATGTATTTTTCCTCTTCCTAGTTGGCACATGTTCACTAGCCATGCATGAATCTTGCTGTCAGAGAATGAAAAGGAAGAGGCTGATTTTTTCTTTACATTTAAACATGAAGATGCATGTAGGCACGTTTATTCTCTGCATGCCAGAATCCAGGCCAGTTCCTCACCAGGCAACGTCTCAGGAAGTTGACTCTGGTACTCTGGGGACTCTTGCTATCAGGGAAGACATGCCACAGGTTACTGGAGCTGTTTGTACTTGTGCAACAGAGTAGAAAATAATCCCCTCATCAACTCAAAAGGATGTCATGCTCTTGCTCTTCTCAGAATCTTTTCCACAAAAAATGTCATCAGAAAACGTGATTTGTGGAGTCCAAAATGCATTGCCTAAGCATCTCCTTCTAAATCAAAGGGCATCTTGATGAGATGCATAGTGCATGCCTGAGATGATTAGCTTCTGGACACGTGTTCATGCTTTCCCACTTGTACAGCAATCCATCCAGGGAATCTAGAAGCAGTAGCTCTAAACTGAATGCATCTGCACCACTTTGCATGTGAACTAATAGCTCAGTGTGCTGTGACATGAGCTTACCAGCCTCTGGGATCCAAGTCCTTTCTAAGGCACCGTGTAAGTTCTGGAAATTACATTTCAATTCAGGGGAAAACCTGCTTATGCTTCAAAAATAATAATTAAAAAAAATTCTTTTTTTTTAAAATCTTGGATAGATTTCCAGGTTCTTTAATTCCCTCTCAACAGCAATTACACTTTTTATAAGCTTCCTAATTTAGTTGGTAAACAGCAAGGTTATAGATGATCTAGCCTCTAAATTAGGCATTTAGGGATACTGCATCTCATTTTTGTAGTACCCTGGGCAAGTGGATGCAAGTCCTCCATCTACCTAATATTAGTACTGGCCACATACTGGCAGTGTGAACCCAAATAAAAAGAAGCATCCCTCTGGCTAAGCCATTCAATGCTGTGCCAAGTCTATCTCGGTTGCAAATGGCTTTTTCCATATCTTCCCAATCTCACATGAATTGTTTTCTCTTCCAAAAGTTGTGAAATATCTGGGTCAGCAGGTATATAATAGGTTAGCAAATGGAAAAAAAAAATTAAAAAAAAAAATCTATTTTTGCTACTCCTGACCCCCATTCCCAAAAATTTATTGAAATAAGATGTCATGCATGCACATGTATCATTGGTTTCAGATGTATGGTAAAGTTGCCAAAGATACACTCAGCAGAAATAACTGTAATTTTTTCAGATCTGCTCTTCTCCCATTAACTTAGCCTCCAAAACAAGAACTCGGCATGGAGTGAAACATGTTTCATACTCCTGGGCACCTGCTGGTGTGTCTTCTGCCTCTCAGCTTGGGGAGGACAGGAGGTTTGATACAATTGTGATACCTGCCATTGGATAGACTTGCTTGCTTTACACCTTGCTTTTCTACAACCCTGATTTCTTTTGTAATCCTTGTTTTTGCCCTGGTCCCTATCTGATATCGAACCCTCGTGACACTGATGCAGGAGCAGTGAACAACATGCTCTAGTGAGAGAAAAGGCTGTTTTTCAGTGCTTTTAGCAATGTGACCTTAAGTATTGATTTATAGCCTGCTGCAGTGCTCTAGTGCAAAAGGGAACTGTGGTAATTAAGTTGGTATCTGCGCCTTCTAAAATAGTGCTGAGCTGCAACAAAAAAAGAGACCCTTTATTTTTCCTCTCTGCCTCTCAGTGAATGCAGATGCAGGCGCTGCCCTTTGACCCCGTTCAGCTTTCCCCAGCTGCAGATTATTTTTCTCTCTGTGTGCCTTTAGGTGCTGATAGACAGAGTAGGACCCATTAATTCTTGCATCTGACTTACTTTTTTTTTTTTTTGTTTTAGTGCAGGCAATGGAGCAAATTTCTACACTTGTACCTGGCTTTTAAAATATTGTGTGTCCTTATGTGGGTGAAAAAGGTGCGGTGGCCAAGGAAATATAAGCGGCATTAGAAAATTCGGCAGGGTGGGTGGTCGTGAGGTGGCTCAGACTTGAAAGCAAAACCTTTCGCATGAAAATTCCCACTTCTCAGCATGACACGTTATTCTGAAGCTCATGTATAAGGTAACAGGGTAAACACAATGAGAAATCTCTTTTGTATTCCATTACAGTCATTAGAGAAATAGGCCACAAAAGGTAATGGCAATAAAACTGAATACCTTGAAGTAAGCATGTAAATTACATGCTAATGTATGCAAATTAGCACTCAATGTTCAATGTCTATAAAACTACAAAATATAGCTAATTAATGGTAGGTAAGTTGCTTCATTTTATATTCACAGAGTTAGAGGGGAGGTAGTATATTTTTATAATTGTGGAACGTTGTCCCTGGGGAACGGATCAAACATTTGGTTTCCCTCCTCTGGCAAATTCATCCAGTACACTGGAAGTAATTGCCTTTCCACTTCCTCACCCAAGGTCTTACTCTGAGACAGGGCTTTGAAATTAGAAGTAAAACAAAACAAAAAGGCCCCCAGTTTTACAATTACTTTCCCTGGGAAATGGTTCTTATTAATGTTAATATAGTCCCTGTTCAGCAAAGTACCTAAATGCAATTGGTACCCCTGGCATATCTAAATGGATTTGATTTAGAGACCGAACCTCCAGGTAGGTATAGTTTTGTAAAGCCCAGCTTTACAGGCAATCTGCTCCCAGCAGAGTTCACTGTGCAGGCTCCCAATGCAGGGTGACAACAGAGCACCTAGGAACAGGTACAGCAAAAGCGACAAACTGAGCACGAAGCAAGGAAACTCATCCAGGAAGAGAGGGAGAAGGAACATGTGGGTCGAACATCTCTGCTGTCTCTGGCAAGGAGCGACAGCACAAGCAGATGCAAGCTCCGCTGCCCACATTCTTGAACCCTGCATGGGAAACAGCTCTGCTTTGAAAGCCATATCCATCCTGTGCCTGAAATTAATACTCCCATCTCTCAGACTGTCTCACCAACAAAGGGAGGGGGCCCAGGTCAAGGTGGAATGGAGCCCCATTAAAGGCGTGTGTGCCTATGCGCAACATGAGAGAAAGCTGCAGTGTGAGTTGGATGGAAAAATTAGCATTTGAGGGTACGCCTACATTTCAGTATGAACAATGAGTAGCAGCGGATGGGAACCCAGTGAAAGTTCTTTTCTGCTATAAAGGTGTTTGCCCTGACATTTGAGGAGCTCTTTGGGTGGCTCTCTGTGTGCTGTGGGGCTGTGGCTATGCCACCTTCCTCTGCAGTTTCCTGTGAGAAGCCCTGTTCAGCCTGTGTGAAGGCAAGTCAGCTCAGTCACTTTGCAGAGCTTCAGGCATCATCTGAGCTGGTGGACCTCTTCCAGATACAAGACCCTTGCCCCTGTACCAGAGCAACTCCAGGGTCCCCTACTTCCTTCCCATCTTTCTACCTTCTCTCTGCAGGGCCCCAGCACAGCAGAGGGAGGAATGGTTTGCAAAGAAGCCCCCATCATGTGCCACAGATGAAGAGAGGATGTGTTTTGTGTAGGGTCTTCTTTGATAGGTACTGAGATGAGTGGTGATGATGAATGTTATTTGTCTTAGGTACACGAGACAGAAGTTATAATTCACCAAATACATTTCATGAGCCAGCAGTTTCCCTTGTTACAAGCTGTTCAGTTTCAAACCAAAACATTTATCTTACATGCACGCTATGTGTATATATTTTTATATATATATATATATATGTATAAAATCTACACCTGTTTGGCAGAGCAGTTGAATTTTGATCAACTTCAGGTAAAGGCTTACCTTGCAATTGATGTCAAAATTAACCCCATCTGTAAACACGTGTTTAAGTGTTCTCTGATCTAAGATAGTTTTAAGGATTGAGGGCCCAAAAAGGACAAATGAGTTCAGCTGTTTCAGGCACAAGAAAATGGAGGCTGGTGGAAAAGAAACACTGCAAAGGGGATAAAGCATGCAAAATACTGTGAGGGCTTGTAAGTAGAAGGAAAAAGATTTACAATAAAACAGGGTAACGGAGGAAATCAACATACAAAAATAAATGTCAGAATAATAGAATGAGAAAAAATATAAATAGAAATTGGAAATAGGGGCTACTGTAATGTTAATCTAAGATTGATCACCTCTTCTGAAGTTTATAATCTAAATAACAACATGCTTGCTGATACTTAAGAAGACAGCTTCTACTCTTATTTGTACCCATGCTTCCTTGTATTTTGTCATTCTTTGAGCTAGGGAGCTTTGGAAAAACGTGTTTGTAAGTCTCATGTTGCAAGGACTCCTAGCTGCAGGAGGGATGCAGAAAAATCTCAGAGTGTGGAGCCTTATTTTCCATGAAACAAAGAAAAAATTGTGGGTGTCACAGAATTGTGGGTTTGAAGGAATAATTTTGCTCAAGACCAAAAGTTTAACTGTAAATGTAAGGCATTTTTCCGGCTATGAAGAAAATAAAACTGCCTTTCTGCCACTGGGCATCCGTGCCTGTCAGAGACAGCACTGTTTGGAGGGCTGCTGATTCAGCATGTGATGTGCAGAGGGCTTGAGCTGATGTAATCTAGTCACAACTATAAAATGTCTTCAATGATATATGTACTGTAGTTTGAGACAAGAAGGAAGAGTGAGAGAGAGGAGTAGAAGGCTCTGACCATAACCTCCTTCAATAAAATATCCTGGTCCTACTGCTTTTTAATGTCGTCAGAGAGCTTCTGGCTAATCAGATACATGGAGTTACTTGCATCAGTTATTTACATCAGAGGAAATCTGGAACTAAAACGTTTTCTCTTCACCCCGTCACCTTTTCAACCTGAACTAAAACTATTAGAAAAGTCAAAGTTTTTTTCCCAGGTTGTGACTATTAGCATGATCTTTTTCTCCCCTCCTCCCGCTTTCCCCTGCTGCCTTCCCACACAAACCCACCCCACTCCCCCTGTTACATATCTTAGATAGACCACAGCAAATCTAAAACCGATGGCCTTGTTTCTTTTTTCCTTTGCTTTTTTTGGGCCAGCACAAGCTCTATACCTGCACAAGAGGGGAGCAGGATCAGCTTGGGAAAGAAAACAAAAAGACCTCTGCCAAAATAATAATCATAATATTAGCACACAGCTGTAGGGAGACTTTTTTGGCATCCAGAGCAAATGCTACCTGCTCTCTCCCCTCCCTCTGTGACCCCACGTCTGCTTTTTTAGTCCTCTACTGGCTACCTAATAGTCCACTTCCCTCAGTCACCTCTCTATGCCACAGTCGCATGGTTGCTCCCTGGTAGTGGCTGTGGCAGAAGCATTTAAAAGGGACTTGGGTGTGTGTGTGTTGTTTGTATTCACGTGAGTACAATACTCGTGAAAACTTGAAAAGTGCTTCAAGGGCTTGATACAATTTTCTTGATCTTGATCTTGTTCATTTAGAGGGAGGAGGAGGGAAAAAGTGAGGAAGAGAGAGAGAAGAGAGGGAATGCTGCTCTTGGCAGAAGATATAGGCAATTGGCTGCTTTATGGCTTTGCCTTGATGTGTGTTTAAAAAACAGCCCAAAATTTGGCACAGAGATATTTTTCCCACTTGTTTTACTTTTAAATATTCTTCAGAAGCTTCCACGGGATATAGAATATTGCTTTGATCGGACGAATATATTTTCTGCTGAAGTTTCTAGTTAATACTGACTTCAATTCATATTTTGCCAATTTTCTAATTTCAGATTTGATTTCAAATTTTCTCTAGCCTGTAGACAATGGAAAAATATGACAATTCCTCCTGTGGATCATGTTATTTTTCTGATGTGGGCTGAAGTGTCAGAACAAGCAGCAAAGAAAATCAGACTTGGCTTCTTCAAGCATGACCAAAAGGCTGAATGTACATGGGGAGCGTACCTCAGCCTTATATGTTTTGGAAAAGATTCACAGCTTGAATTTCTCTTAGATAATTTGCATTCTTATCTAATTCTTATCTGAACTGTTTGAGCTACTCACTTTTAAGAAATTTTCTGGAAATGTCCAGGTATGGGCTGTCACATGTGAGTCACCGTGCTTCCTGTTTCTGCTCAGTCATAAAACATCTCCTGACAGCAGCCTTTGTCATGCTGCTTAGGACATTTATGATCTCATTTGGAGCCTAGAATGTAAACATATTGGGTTTTTTTCTTCCATTAATGTTGTATTTTGAGTATTTTCGTGACCCAAAGTCCAAGAAAGGTCACAAAAAACCCATCCCAATACTTAAACAAACTTTAATTGTCATGCAGAGAGCCTGAAACATGAATGCAGAACTCATGCTGTGTTACTGTCATGTTTCTCACTTCAGCTGCACTGGGAGCTTGTGGAGAGGACTTGCCCTCGCAGAGTGGCTCTGCTCACTTATTTCATAATACCAGCATTGCAGTTTGTGTGTCACAAGTTTGTGTGCTCTTTTCAGTCCATCATGAGTTTAACATAGCAATCACACACTTTTCATAGGCTGCTGCAGTTGATGAGACTGTTCCTTCCTGCTGCAGAGCCAGGGACTGGTAAAACAGACTAATGAAGGATTTTGAACCTGGACCTCATGTCACTACATCAGAGATGATAATCCTCAGGGAAAGAAGGACTTTTATTTATTTATATTGTCTGAGGCGGTTATATATGGGATGGTTTATTTAGCTGTGACATCAGTCAGTAGTTCATGTAAAGCTATAGAATTGCTGTAACCTGAGAACCATAGGTTTGCTCTAAGTTTCTCCAGTGTTAAAGCTCTAGGAGGGAACAATGGAGGTGGGAGAGCACAAATAATAAAGGTGAATCAGCTCCAGAAAGTTTCACACTGGCTTCTTAGGGAAGAAAACCAGAATTTAAATGTGTGAGCCTGTGTCTTGAAACTAGTGGAAGGTAAATTACTGACTTCAGCTGAAGAAGGATCAGGCTGAGATGAAAATTCTCTGGCCATATATATATATTTATATATACTAACTCTGCATATATGGCCAGAGTTCCTAAGGAACTTCCTTGCAGAGCAGTGTAGGGTATGTGCTGTCTACCCCTGTAAGCTTTTCATGAGTCTCCAAGCAAGCTTGTTCTCATTAGAAGGGGGATGCTTCAAGCATCTGTGTCCCACAAGCCTTCTGGCATAGTTTTTCTAGGCACAAGCCCCAGGTCTAATTCATCTCAATAGTGCACATCCTGCAGACACCCAGAGGGCTCTCATCACTAGTGTTTTACAGTGCCATGCCGATCCCTGTGTCCAGAGTGTGACCCACAATGATGGGAGGGCCACAGAGGGAACAGTGGGCTGACAGGTGCTCTGCCTGTGGTAAAAATGACCCCACTGCCGAGATAAGCAGAGATAAGATGGTTCCCATAGGCTGTGTTAATGCAGGGGCAGTGATTCAAGACTAACGCCCTCAGCAAACACTCTTTGACAGAAAACAGTTTGACCTTATGGTGTGTATTAGTCTCACACTGGGGGAAGGATTCTATTCTCCAAACATTGAAAAACAGAGAGCAAGAAGCTCATTTCAGACATAAAAGGCCACATCTACAGCCCTTCACTGCAGCTTCTACACGAGGCTGAAGAGGAAAGTGCATCCACTCCTCAGCTGCCACCCCGATCTCCTCTAGACCTGTACCACAGCAGTTCAGCATTGACAAGTACCCCATTATTTTTATCCTGGAGGCCTCCAATGTCATGTGCTAGTGATCTGTCCTCAGCTGCTAAACTGAGACAAGTTGAATTGTCTGGGGAGCACTGCGACAGTGGAGAAGCCCAGCTGTGCCAGGGCCATAGGCCCATCTGAAGGAAATTCATGTAATTTACTAATACTTCAACATATGTCAGGACTTCACTCATCAGTTCATGAGCACCACCTTGTGCTTACCAGTATAGATGGGTGGCACACAGATGATGGGTATGCAGAGCATGTCTCCTAGCTGAGCCCATCCTATAAAGGAAAGTGATTTCTGCCTGGGAATGTGAGTGGTGAGGGGTATCCCATGGGGTACATGTTGGCAGGTGGGGGATGCTCAAGGCAGTGGTGCCCAACGAGGTGGCTCAGCCAGATGGTGTGTGTGGGGGACACTTTGGTGAATGCTGTGAGAGCTGCGTGCTCCTGATGTTTCCAATGGGGTGTTGCAGTCAGGGGAACTCAAGTAAGGTGGGAATATAAATCAGGTATCAAAACAGCACGGATGGTCAGACACCAAAACTGCTGTCTGAGATGCTTTAATAGGCTGGTGTAGGTGCAGGCAGCTATTTGTCCCCAGAAGACATTACATGTTTCTTTTAATGCTACTTGCACTTGGGGTTTCTGCTGCAGGAGCATAATACATATTTCAAAGCCAAAGATATGTCACAGGAAGGTCCAAGTTGTATCGTTGCCGTGTCGTCCCTCCCCCCACCATCAGTTTTAAGCCATGGTGACCTCAGAGAGCACGAGACTGTGTTTTTTATTTTTTTTTTAATCTTTGTGAAAGGAGTCTTGTTTGCTTTCTGGCCCTTACACACCAAGGCACTGTTGTGTTACTTAAAATTGTAAATTATGTCTGTTTAAGAAAATGTCAGTGTTTTTAAAACAGAATAACAGAACTGGAAAAGACTTGGCTGTGCTGTTTGTTGTAGAAGTTGCAGGCAGGCAGAATGATGCATTCATCATTATGAGCAGATTCAAGGAAACTAATGACTGCCATACAATATAGCTTCAGTTCTTTCAAGTAACATGATAGTGGTTTCTTTGCTTGCCAGCAAGATTATCTGAGCAATGTTAATGCTCGTGCACTGACGTATAGAGGAACCATCAATATGGGGCTGTGCCTACCAACAATAACTCCCCACCCTCACTTGCTAATTAAAATGACCTTTCTATCAAGAAAGAGGATTGTAAGATAAATACAGCTTTGATAGAGGGATATGATTTCTCTGGCACCTATCATTATGCATACGGGTATTTCTTGTACGTTCCCCAGGAGTTCTGTAAGACACTTATTCATCTTTAGGATAGGAGTAGGTTATAATGAGTGTTTGTTGCCAGGCTTTGAGAGCATGGTAGGAGCTCTCGTGTGTTAGATAATACTGGTAAATGCCCCACAACCGTGTCGCTTCCAGCATGGATGCTCACCACAAACCCCAGGTCCTTTTGAGCAAGAAAGTGAACTAAAATTGGCAACACTACCCCTCCCAACCCAACCCAGAAAGATTTTTCTGCCTCACTATTGTTACCTGTCCTCACAGAAATCCCTCTTCTCCCATCCCAAATGGAGATTTACCATTGCTTAGAATAGCAAAGGCAAAACAAAAAGCAGCTGGATTTTTGCTGTCAGTGTCTGTTTTATGTGGAACAATATACAAACACAGAGGAGCTTAAAGCAGGAACTGTTGTGCTACACAGTTTTTCATCATGAAATGCCACAGGAAAATGGCCTAAACATCTGGACCATTTTCCTGTAGTTACATGAGCCTCTGGCTTGGCTTTGATTCACCTTAAATATCCAGAAGAAATGAGAGGAGGTGCACTGACTTTGTAGTGGCTGCTTTGTATATTTTTGTTTGTCCACTTGTTTGGAAATTTTGCTCCCTGCTTCTACTCTGTTCCTCAGGGGAGGTGCAGCCTTTCCTGTGTTTTTTCACCAAACACTGAGGTTACACTCTGCTCTTTGGTGGTGTCATTTTGGAAGCCTGTAAGTGAGGATTCAGCCACTAGAAAATGAAAAGAGATTACATTTATATATATGTTTTCTTAGTAAATAAGGAGAAAAACTAACAGGGGACTGCAAACTGAATTTGTCTGTGTGGGCGGACGGTGCTCAATGTGAAACATGTTTACCAAATTTTTTTCCCATGAGAATCAAAATTTCCCCCATCTGACATCCAGGTTTCTCGTCAGAGGAATTCTGCAAATATGCTATTTCAGCCACCCTTTGGGTGACTCAGAGCTCTGGCCCTTCGAAGGTAATGGGTTTGAACTCTGATCGCCCCTTCACCTTTCATGCTTGGACAGAGAGGCTTGCCTGGGGCCCCAAGGACTAAATTTCTGGGCTCTTTTTTGGTAGGTATAGGTTTTGAAAACTGAAGGCTTTCAGAAGAGATGTGAGGTCTTGAAGGTTTCATGCATGGGATGAGAAAGTGGAAAGAGGCCTGATTTTTGCAAAGTCACTAGTATTTATTCTTGAAACCCAGACTGCCTTTGAAACCTGAGATTCAGACTAGGTGTCCCTAAATACAGCTGCAAACTGCCCAAGTATTTGTCGTAAACTGACATTAATGGGATAATGATATGATACTTATATTTTAAATAATCTTCCAAGCCAGAACATATTAATCTCTGTACCAAGCTGTCAACTTTTGGTTTGCAGGTGAATGGGAAGATCTATGTTTTTATTGCATGTCTGACAGATTTATGGAAATCACAGTCAACAGTACCAAATCTCCCTGAAACCAGGGCTTTTGGATATATTGCAAAACATGGAAAAAAAGGTCTTAATTCTATGGCTAACAGCCACCATCTAATTTTAGCTGCAGTCTCCAGAGGCCGTGGAGTTGGGATCACCACTTCCCCAAAATGTGATTTCCCCAGCCTTGACCCAGACTGGACCAAGTTGCTATTCGTTGCTAAACTTGTTTGCGTGCAACTAAAGCCTGATAATCTTAGGTCTCAACTAAGCCAAAGCTCTTTAACTTATTTTACTCTGCTAGGCCACAGTAAGGAAAAAAGAAAGGAAAAAAAAAAAAAAGAAAAAAGGAGACATCAGCTCATTACACCTTCCTATTTAAGCAGAATTAGGTTGGGTTAGTATTTGAGACACAGTAACAGTCCAGATGCTGAAGAAAAGGCTGTTAATATTTCAAGAAAAGATGGTGCTTCTGAATCACTACTGAACCAACATGTAAGCATCGATTTCATACTGAAAAAAAGAGAAAAGTAACATACTACTTGGTTTATTTGCATTTCAAGGTAATTTTCATATTTTGGGGGACCTAGTTTCAGAGGCAATTGTATCAAGTTCTCTAAGTTCACTTTACTGCTCTATTTGAATATATGTTAGCTGGCTGTAAGATGCCCATATTAGTAACATTACACTGCTTAACAGCTGCTGCCTATCCTTCCAGAGAGGAATCTATTGACAAGGAGAAGAAAGTACTGATACTGCTTCATTACTGTGTCTGAATATCATCCCCGCCTCCACACACACATATGTGTATATATATGCATACATATATAGCTTTCGGTAGGATTCCTGCAGATTAAAGGTTACGTTTACTTTATAAGCGTATTTATACTTCTTACGTATAAACAACTTTTCTTAAACTCATGTTTGTAATTCTCCAAATAAAACTGAAGACTGTAACTGAGATTGCAGATTTGTTATATATTTAGAATTATTTTTAGACATGACTGCATTTTTTCCCATCTTTCTTACTTTTTCTCCTTGTGGCTGCCCTCTTCAAACTGTGCTGAACAAACCAGTGCATGAGAGTCAAAACATATTTCTCAAAACAGAATTAGAGTGTCTTTTAATATGTGCAAAAAAGAAAAAAAGAAAACAGCTGTACCTCTTTTTTTTTTTTTTTTTTTTTAATGTCTCAACTTCCCACCATTTTGGTTCTAATTCCATTCCTTGCTGCAGTCCAGGAGGACATTCAGGTATTTCATTTTATATGCTGGAAGGAAATAGCTTATACGCCAGTAGCTTGCTTTTAGCTTCTCATCTTTGCTCTGACCTCACTTTCTTGCCTCTGTAATTGGGCACAATTATTTTGGTTAATGGAGTGAGAAGGTTCCACAGTTAATTATTCTGCTGTTCAGTCCCCATGTTCTTTAAATCTGTCTTCTAATAACAAAACCTGGGATCAGACAGCCATGTGAATGCTAACTTCATTCCTCAGCTAAAATACCGTGCTTTATCTGGCTGAGGGTGGGATTTCCAGGGGAGCCTAAGAGGGTTAGGTGGCTGAGTCTCACTGAGATGCAGCAGACAGCTTCTGTAAAAAAAAAAAATTAAAAAAAAAAATCACATTTTAAACCTCAAATCATGTGGAAATCTTTTGCTCTCAGGAAAAAAAGAAGGTCCCTGGGAGGCAAAGTCTGATTTCAGTTCTCGACTAAAGTCATGGATCACTGGGGGCCCTATTCTAAATATTATTTTGAATATAGACAGCCCAAGAGTGTGAAAAGCTAATAAAAAGAATAGATAGGACACAAGGGCTGTAAAAAAGGCTCATGCTTGTTTTTCTAACCATGGCATTAAAAGCAATGAAAGTCTGTTTCTTTTCCCTTCCCCTCCAGTAATGACTGTCCTTCAACTAGCTGGTAGAGGTTTTTAGAAAGATTCTTCAGGGCTTGCTTAGAAACAGGGAAGGTAAACGGCAATCATTGGAGCAAGTTTCCTCCACCCCTCTGTCTGTAGGTCTGTCTGGTTGGTGTCCCCATAAAGAGATCAGAGGGATCACTTGTGGCAGTCAACACTTCAGAAAAAAGAGGGTTCACATAAATAAATATACATTGATTGAAGTCAGGTGATCAGATGCTCACAGTGTGCACATGTGTTTGTGGTTTGCTTTTATTTTTTAAGATGCATTGGCTGCAGCTCTAAGGGTGGAAAGAACATAAGGAATTTTAATTGCCACTCCTTCTCAAAATCACATTCTTGAGCAAACCTGGCTTACTGGAGAGATTAATTTAATGTATAGACATAAAAAACAAAACATGATTTTCCAAAGTTCGTCTTTGGAATATGCTTGGCAAGCATATTCCACTGTTTTCATTCTTTCCAAGTCAGCATCATAGTGCTACCCCAGCAATCCCACCACAGCTGAGGAAAACTAAAGCTTAAAAAACAGGCATAAAGCCAGAGGGTGTTATTTAGCCACTAGCCTGAATAGGAGTCAATGCAAAGTCTCTGTGTTTGGTGGGAGTCTTGAAGAGGGCTTACAGTTTAGGCAGGACACATACCTTTTTTCAGTGACATCTGGGGAGCTACTGGGGATGAGGGGTGTAGGAGCCAGTTCCTGCCCATTTTCCTTGGCAAAGCTCTGGCTCACAGGGGAGTCAGGGGATGAGAACTGAGGTGGCTACTGGAGATGGTGAGACAGCTGCACACAGGGCTAGAAAGGAGGGGACTGTGCTTGCTTTCCTGGCACTTGGGAAGAAAACTTGTTGGACTACGAAGAATCTAAAGCATCTTTCTCCTGCTGCTTATTCTGATATACATACTTCCTCCAATCAGGGGAAATCTAACCTATATGCTGGTATGGTCTGTTTTCACAATGGTCTGAATTTATAATGTTTTTGTATCACAAGCCTGTTTCAAAAAGGAAAAATTTGGGCACTGGCGTAGTTCCTAATACTGTACACTTTAAGATTAATGTCACACAACAGCAACAGGGGAAGCCTGTGGACGTTGTGAAGGTGGAAAGAAATCCTGCTCAGAAATAAATTTCCTTGTTTTTTCTTGAT
The DNA here is from genome assembly GCA_013400835.1 of Zapornia atra. Classification (NCBI taxonomy): domain Eukaryota; kingdom Metazoa; phylum Chordata; class Aves; order Gruiformes; family Rallidae; genus Zapornia; species Zapornia atra. The sequence continues at coordinate 52,806 of VZTU01032530.1, forward strand.
AGAAATCTCTCAAAAACCCGAGTTGGTAGAGGAGCAACCCAAGTAGCAACACCTATCTTCTGCTTGTCCCTTTCTGGAGCAGTGGCAGCTGCTGAGGTGATCTGTGAAGCCCTCAGTGTGCTTTGGAGAATCACAGACCGAGAACATGTAAAGGCATTTACCAGCACGGCCATTTCACAAGGCCCCAGCTCCTCACCAGACCGCTGTGTGGGTTTAAGAGGTTGGAGGGATGGAGAGAAGTGCAAGCAGGAACAAAGAAAGGGGATCCAGTGATGAAAGTCTCACAAAGTCCTGTGTTTCACCAGTGAGCTGATGTGTCCATCCAGCTTTACCTGCAGTCAAACACCTGGCATGCACTGCAGAGGAGTCGGTGCCCCTGTACATAATGGCAAGGCTGTGCAATGTGCAGGTGTTTCGGTTTAAAGCTGCTCCTACTCCACCGTTGGAATTTTTTTTGAAGAGATTATGAACAGTTGCTTCACAGAAAGAGAGAAAACACTGTGCAGTGTCACAGAGACTGCCCTTGATGTTCTCATTAACTTGCTGGCCCACCAAATCCCTTGATTTAAATCGCTGAAGCAGATGTGCACAACACTGACCTCTTTGTCCTGCCGCCGGCACCTGACACAGAACTGCTGGAGGAGTCTCTCCACACTTTCTAGGCATTGATGCTGGTGACCAGACTGCCCGCACGTTGAGACCTGTCTGGAGGTTTCTGCTTTTTGGTGGAGGACACAATTCTCTACCTCGTGCATCCTCTCTCCCAGTCCTCCAGACTTCTCACCACGTGGCCAGATCTTTCTTTTCTTTGCATCCTCCACCAGCTGGCAAACCTGAGTCTCACCCTTTCTTAAGGGTTGGAAATAACTCCTTACCCCTCATAAGCTCTTCTCCAGACTGCATGTCTCCACCTTGCCTCCTTTTCTGGTGGCTGTGTGTCACCCCCACTTCAACTTATGTGCACAGCTGAGGAACAGCTGCAGAGATGGGAATGCTGCAACCAGATGATGCTGACAGAGAGGGAGGACAGCCACTGAGTATCTGCCAAGACAGAAGCAGTTTGGAGAAGCTTTATCTTAATGCCACAGGAAGACCAGTGTGAAAAAATGTCATTTGCACCCTATAGAAATGAACATAATGGGTGTGGGAAGTTTGTAAAACTCTGTTCTCTCTAATTTATTATTTCATTTAGAATTATCTTTCTATTCATACCCATACAACTGCATTTTGGGGGAAATTTGCAGTTTCTGAAGGACTTGCTGGTGTTTAGCCACAATACAAATGTTGGCCCCAGCTTCTGTTCCCTGGTACAAGTGTCTGGAAAACATGAGGCTGTTTTCCAGGCCCAGATGTTTGTTGGATCTGTGGTCATGACATTATCCCGTTGATCTGCCTGACTACCCACTTAGCTAGGCAATACCAGCAAATATAAGTCTGGTGCACATTGTGCCAACTTGCACAACTGCTGTAGGAGGGCAAGTGGCATCAACACAGAGGTTTGTCATCCTTCCTTTTAGTATGTAATTCAGGTGGGATTTTTAGGGTCCAGGTAGACTGGTGAGTCAGATTAATGTCAGTACAAAACTGCTTTAGGCCATGTGGGTAAGAGCTAGAAAATGTAGTTTTCACACCCAGCTCTGCCACTCACTGGGCCTATAAAGCCAATCCTACTTTCCCTCTACTTGAGAGTGCAGTGTCTTCAAAATGAAGGTTTTTCTATTATAGGAAATATGGTACTATTACCAGCAATCTCAGCTGAGACACTCTAGGAATTAAATCAGTAGATACCAATGTTAATACAAGGACCCAGAGATAAGATGAGGGACATGGCCTGAAGGCCCTGATTGTTTTTAGGTGAATTCTTAGTGCATCTATTCATTTTGGAAAAATCATAGCTAACTGTGGTCTTCATTTATCTATAGCTGCTGCTGTTGTTCTTTCCACAGTCCATTTTATATCCTGTGAGTTCAAGGACAATCAAGTTGGTATCAAAAAGTATTTGAAACAATGCCAGGCAGTGAGATGACAAAATTGGAGGCGTATATGGGAGGGTGTGGTGTATTTTTCCCTTTTTTTTTTCCAGAGGCTTTATGCTTGTAAACTGAAGAAGAGAAAAAACATGTAAGGCATAATAATCCTTATCTCTGCTGAGTTTTGCTTATGAAAATTTTCTTCCTCCAGTGATCTGGTTGTCTGTTGATGTAAGAAATTAATCATGCTTTAGGATCAGAAAATCAGATTAAGAAAATGTTTCTATTCAGCTCTCATTCTAGATGATAGGACTCCATAAGATTGTTTAAAATACCTACTCTGATATTTATACAACTAGTTTCTTAGCATGTGGATCTGGTCGGGGTAGTGATTTTGAATTTCTACTCTTTCTCCTTTACTGTATGTTGTATAAAATGTTCTATGTTTTATAGTTATTAGTGAGTGTTCACACACAAGTATATTCATAAATATGCATGTATAAATGTATTCATACATGCATAGACACACATCTATATTTCCTGCATTTGAGCAGGGCATTCTCATGGAATCATAGAATGGTTTTGGTTAGAGAAGACCTTCAAAATCATCAAGTCAAACCATCTATCCAGCCCTACCAGGAGCAACATTGGACCATGTCACCAAGTACATCTACTCTTCTTTTAAACACCTCCAGGGATGGTGACTCAACCACCGCCCTGAGCAGCCTGTTCCAGTATCTGAAAACCGTTTCAGTAAAGATGTTTTTCCTAATATCCAACCTAAACTTCCCCTGACACAACTTCAGGCCATTTCCCTTTGTCCTGTCACTAGCTACCAGGGAGAACAGACCGACCCCTACCTCACTACAACTACCTTCTAGGTAGTTATAGACAGCAATATGGTCTCCCTTTGTTCTGTATTATTTGGTAATGAATTCTATAATTCCTAGGAAAAATCCCTCAAACCTATTAATTGTGTTTTATTCCATCCTAGTAAACTCCTGATAGTGCTTTGTGGAGAGGCACAGCTGTAGACATGGCTGGACATGGAGCCAGCAGGCTCAACTTTGCACAAGAAAGCTGTGTAGCTGCTGGAAGGCTCATCTTGCCACAGGCGATCCATTGGTCCTGTTGGGTTTACTCCCTGGTCTTCCAACACACCATGCACTTCTCTACAGCTATACACATTTTAGAAAGGACTATGAGATCCAGGAGATCTCGATTGTCTGTCTGGATACACATGCAACAGCTTTAAAAAAATGAAGCTAAACCACTTGTGATTCAGAGTCAAATTCCTATTCAGTACGGAGAGATTTATTGTTGCTGTTATTGTTATTTGCATTTTAGGTGACACTACCCAATAACTCCATTTATCTGGCTAGACATTTACAAATACCTTGTGGGAGATATTGTACAAATACATAACAGATAACCCTGCTCCAAACAGCTTACATATATTTCACAGACCTAACTCATTCAACAAACTTTCTGAAATCTTCCTGAAGAAAAGTGCTGGAGCTGGTGTAGGATCAATAATTTTCTAGCAGTTAATGCTCAGTATGGAAGATCTGTATTTTTAGAAAGTAGAGAAGATAATGCATATTTTCTTCTTTTTTCTTGTCTTTCCACTGTTTTCTGAAAATAGTTTCTGATGAAGTTTCCATTAAACTAATGTCCTCTTCTCCATAAGCACCCACCCTACTATACCACTGGCCCTATTATACACTGAGAAAAGACAGAGTATTTATGATAGGTGTAAAATGAGATGCAAACTGACAACATGTGAAAGGTTTCACTCAGAGCAGTGACAAGTAAACCTTATTCCCATTTCAGATGATTCACCTGTCCCCATTTGCTCAAAAGCGTCAATGAGTCCTGGGAAGTAGGATTCATAGCTCTGTCTTCTCAGTTTTATCAAGTGGTTTTGGAAAGTAGCTAGTCTGTATTAATCAGCCAATGGGCAAGAAGAAACATGGCCTTGCTTCCAGCACTTTCTTCTTGCTTCATTGCAATGCTTTGTTTGGCTCCCAAATTACTGTGTACAAGCTCTACGGGATTTCCTGCATCTATGTGTTGTTTCTACAGGGAAGTCAGGGGAGGACAAGATGTGAAAAGCAATCTGTATGAGTCCCTTCAGTTAGTAGCCCATGTGAAAAGGCTATCTAGACCCAAAATTAAAATTTGGCTCTGAAAAAAAGCAAGACAGAGTAATACAATGTTTATATAACCTCTGTTCAAGAAAGGACTACTAGAGTCTTATCCAAGGAAGGAACACGAAACTTGCCTTCAGACTAAATCAAACAGAAGAAAATATTTCACAGAAGAAGGAGGTTTTAAGTATGCAAGATTTTTGCCAGTACATGAAGAAAGAGGAATCGTTATAATTAAAGCTAACTAATTTTGGTGTGTGAGGGAAGAGTCCTCCTTTCACATTCACATCTCCCTTCCACCCAAAACTACAACACTAAGATCACTTAGGAAAAAAGCACATCTTAAAAGTTGCTACATTTTTGTATCGTTTGATATTGTTACGCAGAGATAACACTGCTTTATACTATTAAAATGGTATGTGTCCTTATGCATAATTAGATACTTACATAAATTACATAAATATCATATAGACAATTTATGAAGATTACATGAATATTTGGTACCCAGGCTCAAAACCTGCAGATGATTTTGAAGATAATATGAACAATACTATGTCACTGTAAGGCTTCTTACTTTATGGATACCCAAAAGAAAAGCAAAGGAAAAAAGAAAGAGAAGACATGAAAAACAACCTCAGAATTAGAATGAAGTAAAAACTAAACAGCTTTTAAAGGATGCCAGGACAGTAAACAAGAAACACCCAATGCAAGTGTTTTTTCTCCTAGACAGTTCTGCAAAATACCCCTTGACTCCCTATCCCTTTCAAAATTACATCACTAAGTTAATCACTTTGCTCATCTCATGCTCCAGTGCATATTATGGTAAGATTAGGTCCTAAATATTTAGGATTTCACACAAAAAATTGTGTATCTTGCACATATTTGCCTACTGGCAGTCAGTTCAGCTCCTGGACCACTGTGTGAGTCTGCTTGGGGTTCAGGTTGTCAGGTAGGGAAGGAGTTTTCAAGAATGTCATACAAGGCACTGTCAAGATATACCTGATGAGAATTACTGAAGTATTTCAAAACACAAGTAAGGACAGGAAGTTGGGAAACTCAATAGAAGATGTGTTTAAATTAAGATTTACACCCTTAAATTGAAATGGCTTTGTTTCCAGCAATACTTGTGATCTACAACTCCTACAGATTATTTATTTCTTACCTCCCTTCCCCCGCATCACCTTTGTCTGCCTCAGTCTTACTGATTTTTATTGCTTAAAGGTGAATTTACATCTCCATCTAATCTATCCACTTATGGTTGTCACCATTGTGAAGCTTGAGGTGGTTTTTTTCTCAAGTGTCAGCTGACAATATTTTAGGAACCTAATGGTGTCTTGTAATACCAGCCAATATATGTATCCATCACTATATAAGAGGCCTGACTTTCTGAATAATTCAGTAAGCATAGCCCATACCCATCTAAACAGCATAAAAATAATCAATAATAACAATCTATGATTTTTTGTTATTCTGAACAAAATTGCTAAGCACTGCATGTTGACATTATCAGCTGACTTAAAATTACCTTGAAATCTGAAACAAAGAAAATGGCAAATACTGGAGCGGGCCAACAGTGGTTTTACTGTTGCAAATACAATTCTAGGAGATGTCCCCAAAAGCAAAAGCCAGTTGAAACTAATTGTACTCAAAGTATGCAGGAAATTTGTGAACAATTGCTGCTTTATGAAAGAGAACTTCTAGTGATTCCTGACCCTTAGTGCTCAGCCTTTTCACTTGAAGAGGCCTGTTGAAGCAGAGAAAATTGCACATTTCTTTTAAGTGCACAAGCAGGGAATTACAATACATTAGTATATCAGGGTTTTATGTACCTGTAAGCTTAGAAATATGTTTAGCCCATCCGAAATGAAGTGCTTGTTGGCTTTTCTCTTGTTTTGAGACTTGGCTGTTTCAAAAGAGAATTTTATTTAACTACTCATTTATTTTTTCAAGCTTTGATAGAGTCTATCATGTCTCTCCTTTCCCCCGCCCCCCCCCCCACCAAGATTTCGCACANNNNAATAGTATGTGCACAATACATGCTTTTTGGGTGGTCCTGCAGTATGAAATACTCAAACAGAAATGTAACAGTCTTCACACAGATCTCATTCCTCCACCAATAGCAAAATTCAGATTTCAACAGTGCAGACATAAGCCTCTGTTTTTTGTTTGTATTAGAGACATTGATCAAGAAAACGGGTAAAAGAAGAGTAAAAGAAGAAAAAAAAAAACAAAAAAAGAGAAGTGTCTGCCTCAGAATGATGAAGTTAAATGCAAGAGCACTAATGTTGTTTAATACTAACTTTATAGAGAATATATTTCTCTTCCTTCTTTTGTTATGCCACCAAGAAGAATGTATTCTTCATCAAAAGCCTTTTGCAAATAACTGGTTTGCTATTGAATATGTGTCTTTAATGTCACAAGACTAAGACTTTCAGTTTAAGATCAGTACCTCCTAGGAATCCAGAAGATGATACAAACAGGTATCTTGCTGACATCCATTTTGATTTCTTTTTGGTTGTAGTTATTTCTAATCCAGCCATCTCAAATCAGAAAATGGTGAGATAAAGCCTTCTTCGTTGTCTTTTTTTTTTCTCCTTACCACCAAATTTTTCTTTCTCTGCCCTGAATAAAAAGTGCTATTCAGCCTCCAGCCATATGTGAACAATCACAGCTTGACACGGGGTACTAATAACACCTACTCCAGCCATCTACTTTTAAATTGGAGCGTTGCCATTGATGTGTGCTAGCGATTGCTCTGGCTTATGTAAGTTGCACGTGAGCAGCAGTGGGCACTGCGGGAGAATTAGCAGCAAGCCCCCGCGCTGCGAGGCCAGCAGCAGCACCAGGCTTGCAGCAAATGAAGCCAGGCCATCTGAAAACGGAGCAAGGTCAGAGATCACCACTCAGTCTGATTTCGTAAGTGGCCCTAATGTGCTCCATAAGTATAGATCAGCAAAGAAAGTCTGAGTCAGACCCCAGATTAACATTTGTTTTCATTTTTCAGTGGCTTCAGAACACACAGGGGTCATTGAACTGTTCGTGCTGACGCTATTTAGCATTCATGGTCTGGAGGAAAATAAAGTCCTAACCTCTGACCTTTCATTAGAGTAGAGCACACAGGGGGTTAGAGGTGAGGGGGAAGAAAAAGGGGGGAAAAAGTGTTATTGTCCCTCAGAAAATAAGTGTCTCCTGTTCATGGTGCAGGTCTGGCTTGCCATTAGCGCAGGGCTGTATTTGCTAATAGGGAAAGTTAGAACATGTGGTGGTATGCTGAAATATTACAGAAGATTATTTTTCTTTGAACATAGATACAGTAGGCCTTTCCTCAGAGTTCAACACTTGTTGAGAAGAATAGCATGGCCTGTCAGGATGAGGGTCCATGCTGAGGAGGTTCTTGGGTGCATAACATCTAAACTGTTAGTTTTGCTGACTGCACCAATGTCCCTCAACATCTTTTCCTTACATGGATTTTGTTGTGTTTACATTGACCCTTTCTTAAGACTTTTTTTCTTTTTCCCAAGAAAATTAGTTTGCTTTTATTTTTCTCGCAGAAGCAGTTTCAAAACATTTCACATGCATTACCCATACAGCCTAACTATTTCAACAAAAGGCCTCATTTTCCACTGCTTTCCTCAGTCTAGTAATTGAAACTGATGTAAATTGTCGGTAAACTACAGCTCCTGGCTGAAGCCAAATGATGTACTTGCTCTTTCCGTGGTTTAAATGGCTGCACACAGTGCAAGGGAGTGCGAGGGATGGGAACAGACTGGCAGGCCAACAAAACAGCTGTGCATCTTATACCTCTCCTGTGAACGAATAGAAAAATTAAGCTCGCATCCCAAAAATATTTCAGTGCCTGAGCCTGGCAGGGCTAGCCCTGGAAGGCACTGTGCTTCTGAAACTTCCCCCCGGGGTTTGCTGGATCCCTGCTGCTCCCCTTCCCTGCGCGAGCCTTCTGGGCCAGAGAAAGCAAATTCTGTCTTCTCTGTACCTGCATGTAGTTAGATATTTAGGCAGTACTCCAAGAAGTCCAGGGCAGATATCCAGGGGAATTTAAACCTGCAGCCTGCTGCTAGAAATCTTTTGCCAAAATGAATCCTGCCTAAAACCCATCAGGATGCCATTCCTGATGGCTCCTGTAATATTTCAGAGCCGTTTTGCATAGAGCAGGAGTGTGTTTGTGAGGTTGGTTTATTTTAGTGGGAGCTCAAAAAGCCTACGGATTAGGTAAAAATACATAAGTTGTGGTTGACAAAAGGATATTTGGATGGAGTCAGAGCTGTAGCTTGCTGCCAAGCTCTTTAGAGATAGAGGGATCTGTGCATGTTTCCCTGGCTTCACTTGTATATCCCTCTTTCTACTGGTGCAGTTATGCTGAATAAGTAATAAGTCCTGCCTGTGGTATGTAATTTAGAACATCCAGTTAGAATAGTTTAAAGAAATAGTGTGTTTGTTGTATAACACATCAGTTGTTACATTTAGGATATTCCAGTTTTAATGGTTTAATCTTTCAACTAAATATGTGTGCTGTGCTTGTTAATTATATAGTATTGTTTCCTTCCCTCTTTTGGTGGCCAAAGTAATAAGCCAAGAGTGAAGAAATTTTGAAAGCCATATCTGGGCGTAACGTGAAAATTTCACTCTGGTATGGTCACGCTGTTATATTGTGCAATCAGGAACAAAAGCAAAACAGTGTGATTTATGTAACTATTCCCACTGAGAACTGTGAGCTATAAATGCAGAAATTAAATTCTCTGTTTGAGTTGGTAATGTCTGCAGTAGGGCTACAGCTCGGCTGAAATGTGCTGAGGGTGAATGTGGTAGGAAGAATTTTATTCTGTGAATTTTCATACCAGAGGACTTGAGTTTGGAAGGTTTTGTATGAAATAATCACGAAAGGTTGGTAGAAACCTTCACGGAGAAGTTAACTTTGGATTAGTACAAATACTTGAAATTTATTTTCCTCTCCCAGCTATTTCCTGAGCTGTAATGGGGAGCAGAGGAGACTTGGTGAAGTCTGAGATAGATGTGTGTGCATGGGTATTATGAGCAGATAACCGACAGCGTGGTTGCGGTACCTGCACAAATAAAGTTGGTGAAATTTGTGAGTACTCTAAGCTGGGTGTGTACCAGGGAGTTATACTTAGCCTTGACCCTGAGTTACTCGTGGGTGTAATGGAGATACTGCTCAGCAAGATGATGAGGTGTAGCTCCCCAGAGTGAATTTCTGAGGATGCATGTGTGCTAACGGAGTTTAACTTACTGCTGTCAAGTCTTTCTAACTACTATTGGGCCAAGGACCTGTGGGTATGAGAAGGTACAAGAAGTCGATATTCATGAAAAATGCATGGTGCAAAGTGAAGAGAGACTTGTGCAGTGCTGTAGGGAGGGCTGCTGGAGAACCTCGCCTCTGGAGGGAGAAAGGTGAGAGAAACTACAGATGAGCACTGCTACTGATTAATTCCTAGCCTCCATATTTTTATTCCGTGTCAGCCTTTCCTGACTGCCTTCAACTGTGGTTATCGCCTACACCAACCTAACAAGAAAAAACAGTGTTACACTGTATAAATAATTTAGAGATGGTGCAAAAGCAGATGAATTTAGATACAATTTTTCCCAAGGTCTGGCCTCACTGCTGAAAAAAGACACACTCTTCACTGAGGTTCCAAAAAGACTTTCTTGCAGTCAGATGGGTCCTTAGGCGGAGTTGCATTAGGAAAAGCTTTTCTGAATTATACCTGGCTATGAACTGCAGTTAACCTTCTCTTTGTTTAGGGAGGGTAAGTAGGTCCCCAACAGATTTGGCCCCATAGCTGAAAGAAGCTGTATGTGGGATCTTAAACACCAGGCTAAAGAACCTTTCTTTGGTGCTTTGAGACTATGGTGAGTGTAAGTTGCCTTCTATTCACAGTGAGTGCACAGGCAGCTGTCACAGGTCAATTTGAGTTCTGCAAATGGGACTGTGAGAAAAGGCAGAACATCTGCAGGTCTTTTTGGGGAAAAGAGAAATGTCACAGGACAACTTTTATTTTTTTTTTCTTAGAGGAAAGGAAAACCTGGAAATTTGGGGAAAACTATTATGTGTTTATGAAAATGAAACTTTATTTCTTTAGGAACAAATACAGTCTGTGCATTTATCTAGCTAAATATAGGTAGTAATTCAGAAAATATCAGTATCAAAAATCAATGTGTACAGGTACTTTGCTCTTGAGTAATAATGATTGTGCTAAATGCTGAAGGTGGAACTTCCCTACACACCAGTGATTGCTACCCATTGACATATCACTAAGATAGGAAGTAAAAATTGTATCTTGAAAATAGAAAGCATGAGTAGTGCTGACTTGTATAGAACAACTCAGGTGTATGTGGCTTTCAAAGGGAAACTGAATGGATTTGTAGCGTTATAATACAGATAAGAGAACTCATTTTCAGAAACAAAAATAAACACGGTCAACCTTCCTGTAGACAGGATTGCTGCCTGCCTGAGAGCAAGCACTACTTCTGCTGCTCCTTGGCTGGACCCAGCCAAACTTTTGACATGCTCTGACTTTAATTTTAAAACTGTAACTTATTTTATCACTTTCCTCTGAATGGTAGGAACTGTTAGACCTGACTTGGCTGTTACAGAAAGATGCTTGTGAGCTTCAGGATTAAATTAAGTCACGTTATCCACACTTGCAAAGGCTGTCAGCTTCATTGTGGGTTTCCAGGAATGAACATTGTTCTTCAAACCTGGTCAGGGTTCCATGTCTGTACCAGCCAGAAACCTAGCCCCAAGTTTCTGGTTTTAACCCTTACTTTATAACTTGTGTGCCTTACTTTATCTTACCTTACTGGCCCAGATCTTTGTCCCCATCCTATCCATAGCCTTAACCTTGCTACAGATATAAAATTTTTGGAAATGTGTCAAGTTTGGAAAGCAAATATTTTCCTTGGAAGGTATGGAGGGGGAGGGGATGGAACGAGATTTTCAGAAAAAAACATCCATTTAGGGAAAAATTCCAGTATCATTGTAAACATTACTTTAAACATTTTTTTCACTGTTCATTCTGAGACAGAGTGTTTCACATGAAAGCCTCCCTTTCCCCCCACCTCCCCCAATTTTTCTCTACCACACCCAAGGAAAAAAAAAGAAATAAATTCCCAAACTAACTTTTTCTGTGTGTGTTTCCAGTACTTTTTTCACAGGCCCTGAGGTTTCTAAATGTATTTTCAGCACTGAACTTGCAAAAGTGTAGGTTGTATGACATGTGAAAGTCTGAGTCACTTGAGGGAGTGGTTGTACCCAATATGTGCTGAGCCTGCGGGAAGAAAACCCTTCCTTCCTGTGTCAACATGGGGTGAGGTCTCTCACTGTTTAAGACCTGGAAAAAGACTGGTGTGGCCAAAAGTCTTCCTGGATTTCCCCAAGTGATTCTGTCAGTTGTTCTGTTGATATATGTCACTACACCCTACCAACTTTCCTGCACTTACCCTTGGACCATCTCAGCTACAAGGTCTGAGCAAGGCAGAGGTGATGGAGAGCTGTAAGCGAGGACTGTTTGGCTTGTCCTTTTATAACAAGCCACTACAGCATGGGGCTGGCTTGTACTGTCTTGTGTTGCTATTCCACTCCCTACTTATAATTTGAAAAGAAGAATAGAACCCCCACAAACCGCACAACAAAACCCCCCACCAAACACCTAGGGATTTGGTAGGACTGGTAGGTATTTGGGCAATGTAGGTGTGCTTTTATCGATAGACATCCATGCATTTCTTCATGCTGCGTTAAGCTGAATGCAGCCAGGGAGCTCTGCTCATGCACCCAGCAGAAAATGCTGTTAGGCTTTTCTTCACCTGCTATTTAAGGCTCTGCTGTATTTCCCTCAATGTCTCTCAATGTTGTCAGTATAATCCTTTACCTGATGTTGAGTAGCCCTGATTCATGCAGCGGAGATGTGGACTCATGCAGCTCATCCCGCTGTCTGAATGTTTCACCATGCTGTCAGGGATTCATGGTAATGAAGAGATACAGGACGGGAACCTGTCAGCTTGCAAGCATGAGCTATGCTGCAAGCCATAGCACTTATGGAACACTGGAGTCTTCCACACTGGCAGAGTGAATGCTGTTCCCCCCTAGTCTAACACACATATGCACAGAATTGCACACAGACGTTTAGATGAAGTGGTAGTTAGCCCTATAGATAGGGGAGAGAGACATGGATAAGAATACTCTGTAGGTAGCAGGATACAGATTAAACGACCATGTATGTGAATATTTCAAGCTTTCTAATAGCATCTCCTGAAAAAAACCCAAAGTGTAGAAGCTGAAATGGCTTCTACATGAAGCATTATTTTACGTATTATCCTACACTTTTCTGCTCTTCCAAAGAAAAACTGATTTATGGATTCAAGCTTTTTGAAAGACCAGTGTATCAATTGCATTAGAGGAGGGGGAAAACAAAAAGGTCCAACACTTCAGAGCAGTATGTGATGTTTTGAATGAATACAGATCTACCTGCATTCTTTTTTTTTCCTGAAGGGTTTATACATTTCCCTGAGAGATGCACAGGCCAATATGTAAGAATCACACCTTTGATGCTAAGTCTGGCTAGCTGGCTGGGAAAATGCACGGGCAGCCACGCAGCAGCACCATGTTCAGAGAGGTGATGGGTCAGTTCAGAGCTTCAGGCTGGCTGTCAGGGCCTTACAAGTGCCTGGTAGCCAGAGGATGGTATAACTGGCTGCAAGATTTCATCAGGGTGCAAATCAAAACATTTCACCAGCAGCAAAGCTCTTTGTTGCCCTCTACAGGGACAAGAGTAAGGAACCTTGTATGTCATGTACTGAAAATAAAAAGGGAAAATGGAAAGAAAAAAAAATGGTTGGAGGAGTCTTGAAAGGCCGTACATCCGTGGCAGTAAATCTCGATGCATTTCTGGTTCTTTAAGAGCCCTTCCATTGTTCAGTGATTTATATAGCAGGCTCTACTTTAAAGAGCTGATGTGTTTAAAGCTTTAGAAAGGTAAGGGATGTCTGCTCAAGAAAAAGGAGTGTCCCTTTTTCATGAGATTTTTCTGGAGGGGATAGTGTGGCATCTGCTGGAAACATGTTACTTTAGTTATGTATATGTGTCTGAAATGATATTGTCCATCATGAAGCTATTCATAACTGCTGTTCATAACTGCTGCACTGCACAAATAAAGATACTTGACTGAAACCAGAACGAGAGGATTCCTTTTTCAAAAAGGCCATACTGTCTAGAGGGAGACTATAAAGAGGGTTCTTATCCAGCTTTCTTAAAGAATCTCTAGGAACACAGAGATTTATTCTGCTGTGTTATGGTTATTTTTAAATTGCAAAGTAGTTGAAATAACTAAAAGGCAGAAGGAAAATCATTAGGTAAAAAGCAAAAATAGAACCAGAGCTCCATTAGCAAAGTACCTTTCTCTGCTGTCTCAGCTTTTCAAGGCTGATGGAATGACATTTTCTTGTTTAAGTTTTCACAGATTTCTTTACAGGCCCATAAGCCATGAACTTATGACTGGGAGAGATACATTATACATGCATTCATAAATGAACATTGATCAGTCTTTGCAATACTTGATAATGAACTCATACTTCTTATGTTTCTTGAATATTAACACCATCTTACAAAATCAAATGTATTCATATGTACTTTATGTTTTGTGGTGCATTTCTGACTTCTGCTGTTCAAAGAATCGTATAGTCTATGCTGAACAAGGAGATCAGGCAGCTACCTCCAGGAGCTAGAGATTTTATTTAGATTAATCCACCAGGTTACGTATTTGCCATGTAATTCCATCCTGGAACATAAGGAGGAAAATATATGATGAATAGGATGGAAAACCCCTGTGGTAATAGGCTTGCATTTTTTGGCTTATCCTATCCCTCAGCAGGTAACAGCAGAGCTCCCATTGCCTTCAGTGGACGTATGCTAGAACAGTAGAAAAGAGATGATGAAGATTTTATGTCTATATTTTGGTATGTGACCTGTTTCAATAGGCAGGCAATGCTAAAACGCTTCATTGTTCACCATGGCTAAGTCTAGGCTGTAGGTGCACGTGTCCTCCTTGCTGCAGGCAGGACACATCACCCTCTTGCACAGGATCACTGCTCACAATGTTCTGGCCACAGTCACTCTACCATCCCACACATGATAAATGCTCCTCCCAATCTTGACTTGAGGAAAGCCTTTGATGTACTCCTTGCTTCCCTTGGGCAGCTGGGGATGGGAGAGGTCAGAAGCCTGCCAGCCCAATGGCTGCTGCTGTGAGGGAGTGGGGAGCTGCATCTGCACACCCCACTGTCACAATGCTGGGTTATGAGTGAGTGTAACTGAGCCACCTGGGTGGCATTTGTTTCTTGAGCAGGTATTCCTGGACTCCTCTGGGAAAAGAGAGCCAGGCAAGAGTGCTTTGTTGGCTCGATCTGACACACTGGCTGCCAGTTAATATAAAAGTGTAAGAATGGCTTTCTTGCTCAGACCAAAGGGCCCTGTGAGCAGCACTACCCGGTCACTGGTGGTAGCTGCAGACAAATGTGTCAGGAAGGCTGCAAGGACAGGCAAGAGCACAGTGAAGCCTCTTCTGCTGCCTGTGACTCAGGGATGTCCCACAACAACCACAATGCCTTTGTGCTTGGTAGCCTTTGTTTAACTTTTCTCACCTTATCTTGCTTAATCGCTTCTTGGAGCTGAGCAAGCTTTTGGCATCCACAACATCCTGTGGTAATGAATTTCCATAGTGTAATGGGTTAAAAGAAGGTACTTCCTTTTGTTTGTTTTAAACCTGCCACCTGTTTATTTCATTTGAGGTCCCCTAGCTCTCAGGCTGGGAGAGGCAGTGAACACTCAATCACTGTGCACCTTCTCTGTGGTGTTTGTGATTACACAGACCTCTGTGTAGGTCCTTTCTGATTATTAACTCTTCCTTTTAGGAAAGCTGGCCCTCGCCAGGCGGTATGGCCCTTGCAGATGGGCTGGACAGTTTAAAAATCCAACACGTGTTACAACATGTCTCACAAATACTGTCTTTTGTCTTTATTTAACAATTTAACCTCATCATACTCCAGGTAGCATCAATTGTAAGTCTTCTCAGGTCCTGGCTTACTGCTAGCTGAATACAAATATATAACACGGCCTATTTTACAGAGATGGGGAAATATGAACGCACACCTCATCTATCACTACTGTAGCCAATTTCTCCTATATTCAAGTCACCCTCTGCCACAATGGCTCTTAATTAGCATGAAAAAATAATCTTCTTTCATATTTTTACTGTGTGGAATACTTTCAAAGATGAACATGAGGAAAGTTGCAATCCCATGCAGTATCTGCTGCAAGGGAACACTGAAGTTTAATGTGTCTTCTGTATTTTAAATCAATAAAATATCCAGGCCTGCAAATGACAGGGAGAGGCAAACTTGATTAATTACTGGTTATACAAGGTGAGCAAAAATATCAGGACCTACAAAGTTATCATGGAGATTTGCTAGGAGGGGGAAGGGAGCGAAGTAGTTGGCTGGCTCCTTCTTTTCTGCTTTAAAACTGCTGCTCAGACCCTAAAGTTGCCAGCTTGTCTGTTTTGATGGCTTGGCAGGGTTCTGTCGGGAAATGTGCAAATTGCAGCTTGTGGGAACAGGGGAAAAATACAGAAACTAGACTAATGTGGAAGGAGAGCATCTAACCTCACAAAATCAGTTTTTAACCTGGAACTGCCAGGCCTGGTTAAGGAGAAGGATTGGTTTCTTGTAACTTTAATCACATTTGAAGTAGTTAGCCTATTAAGCCTCGTTTATTCCATGATTCTATTAGCAGCTTTGATCCATGTCTGCAGCTCTTCCCCACATTAAGAGATGTATAACATGTGTGGCTGCACAAAAAGAAGAGGGAGGAAACCCTCTGCACAGCACTGCAATCAAATAGCTGCCTCCCTATGGCTCAGGGAGGTTGAGGAAGCATTGCCCTACTCCACCAGCGTGGGTGCCCCTGAGAAAAAGGCAGCGATCTCTGGGAAGGAGGCTCAACAGAGGAAGTAAACACTTCTTGGCAGGGTCTGACAGTCACACCTTTTCAATAACCATCCTGGAAGAGCAGACTTCAGTCAGCCAATGGTCAGGGGAAGCAGAAGTATCCTGGTTTTGGTTGCCCAGAAATATTTCAGGAACAGGAATATATGAGATATTTTGATACTTCTGTCCCTTTCAGTCAAAGCCTGGCAGGGCAGAGACATGGGGAATCCACTAAAGAAACCAGACTGAACTTTTGATCTAAAAAACCTATTAAAATCATGTTGCTTTGTTAATATAAACCCACAAGATTCAACTTTATAAGGACACTTCTATTTTTTTCCTTTTTCCTGTGGTTACACTGCCATGGTAGAATTGAAGGCTTCTGCTTAAACTATACAAGCACAAATTAATACCAATTAAATATTCTCTGGATTGTTGAAAAAGTGCTCTGGATTCAAGTTGCCTTGTTTCATGGTGAATATATTTACTTTCATTCTTCATTCAATCACTGCTGCATCTATGCAAATAACTCTTCTGCTGTTCCACTCATGTTTTTCAGAAGCCAGGCAATCTAACTTCCTCTTGTGCAATGCAAGTACTGATTTATAAGCACAGGTCAGTAGCAGGTACAGTTAACTTACTAGATTCCAGTTTAATTTGAAAATCAGACTTTGTCCTGCCCACCTGAACACATCCTGACACTAGAGCTCAAAAATCAGATTTTGTGGAGCATTAGCTGCAGAACCAGCATCCTATTTCATGTGGCCTTCTGGCTAAAAGCTAATGTACAATTTCATAGTTAATGAAGAAACATTTTTCTACTAGGCTTTAAAGTGAATAGGACATGGTCCTGATACCCAAGAGCTTACAGTTCTGTTTCTCAGTTGCCTCATCTGTAACGTGGATGAATGATACTCATCACCCAAAGGTGCAAAGTCTTTGCTAATAAAAGCATTTCTCAGCATTTCTCAGCCCAAGGCTGTTACTTTTTCTCTTGGGTTCTATCCCATCCACAGCTTTTCTGTGAAGCTGTGAGTCTTCTGGCAACAAGAATCAAGTCTTATGACTTGGGAAGCATTTATAATACTCCTCAGTGCTGTCTAACACTTTTCTCAGCAAATTCAAGAATGGCCTTACCTGTCTCTTGGCATTCATCTCTGTTGTCCTTCAGGTCTTTGACATTTTTACTCCTTTCTCCTTTCTGTCCTTGCACCTTTATGATTTTTCTATTTTTTATCTCCAGGAGTCAGCTATATTTTGGGGTTTTTAATTAATCCTGAATTGTAGATTCAAGTGGGACACTAAAAGCTGAAGACATAACCTTTCAAGGTGACAACAAAAAGCTGGATCCTTGAGACCAGGGTAGACGGATATCATGAAACTAGAATAAAGAAAGAAATCAGACTTCCTCTTGCACTGAAGTGGAAGAAGATCCAAGGTAGATCCTCACCTCCAATAGATGTAAAGCTGTTTTTAGAAGACTCTACTGAGCCTACTGTACTCTGATTCCCCATGTGATCCATCCCTCACTGCCTTCAAACCTGGAACTTTTTGCTAGCATCTTTCCTGCAGAGAAATTCAATGCCTTATTTTATTTGTCTTGAACAACTGATCACCATCTGCTTTACAACATTTCTTTTTTACATGTATGAAGATTTTCCATCTGCTGTACTCCTACCTGGTTCACCCCTGTTTACAAAGGATGTTGTAAGGGAATATTGATGTTGTCTTCCTTGTGAAAGCACCCTTAAAAAAATCTGTAACATGGAGATCTCACTCAGGGAGGGGGGGGGGAAAGGTGGTGGTGGCCATGAAGCTGCCAAATATTTGGATAGTTTCTGGGTACTTATTACTAGCACACTTATTTCTTACACAGAAAATAATTATTTGACTTGGAATTTTACAGACTACTAGTTGGATTGGTCTATTTTTGGCAAATGTTTAATCTCTTGAGGGATTGCACACCTGTATTCTATCAGAATTGGTCAATTTTGCTTTGGTTGCATTAATCTACATGTACCACTCTACCTTCAGGAAAGAAGTCTACTGTCACAAAGCTGATAATTTGCTCATACTAAATGTGATTCTAAAAGATCCCGTCATACTAGTTTTGGGCGTATGTCTGCTGTTATGTTTGTCCTCCTCAGGTGGACTGAAGAAGGTGGAGCTGGGCCCTTAGCAGTAGTATGCGGTGGGAATATGAATCAGTGGCCATAAGTTAAAACAAGAGAGGTTCAGGATGTATGTGAGGAGAAACTGCTTTCCCATGAAGATAGCCAAGCAACGGAGTGGAAGCCCAGGAAGACTGTGCAGTCTCCATTCTTGGAAGCTTTCACTACCCAGCTGGATAAAGCCCTGCTCTGATTCACAGATTCACAGAATTGTAGGGGTTGGAAGGGATCTCCAAAGATCATAGAGTCCAACCCCCTCTGCCAGAGCAGGTTCCCTAGGACAGGTCACACAGGTAGGTGTCCAGACGGGTCTTGAATAACTCCAGAGATGGAGAGTCCACAATTCCCCTGGGCAGTCTGTTCCAGCTGATCCTGCAGCTGAATTTGCTTTAGGTAGAAAGTCAAGTTATGGACACCTGAGATCCCTTGCAGCTTGAACAGACGTGTGATACTGTGACTCAGACATGAAACCAGACAAAAAGAAATAAGATAGACAAGCAAACAAGGGTTTCTGATAAGCTTAGTAAACCTCTACTGAGTGATAACTCTTCATTCATAGTAATCGTTTCTTCTAGGAAATCAGTCAGAAAATCAGTCCACTGCATTGTTTCCCCAAACACAAATATTAATGATACTCATGATAATATTTTTTTTTTTTAAAGAGACATTTAATATGGCTTCAGTCCGTTAGAATAAGTGCCAGTGTCTACTTGAGTGTCCTTGGCCTCTAGTGGTCTTGTGATTCTTCAAAAGAACAGATCATCTGTCCTCCTGTCTGCATTTCTGGAAACTTCAGAGATTTCTTTTCCTGCTGTTGTCTTAGTGAAAAGGTATAGGGAGATACACCTTAACAGACACAACTCTGCTTATTGACACACAGAGATAGGGCAATGGAGGAGCAGAGAGGACCCTTCACCGTGTCCTGTTTCTCATTGTTATGACTTACCCTATGTGCCATTGATTTCAGGGGGAGCATCGGGTAGTAAATAAGTTGGAGAGTGTATTTGCAGGGCAAATACCAGAGATGAGCTTACAAGGAAATGCTTTCATTTGTTGCAGGTTCTTGACCATGTTTTCCCTTAACTACCCGATCTCTCAAAAGATTGGTTGCTGCCAAACACCTTTCACATCACTTTGCCAGCTCCCTCACCAGTGACCTATTTACCAGGACAGAAGCTGGATGCTTTCTCACTCCCAAAGGGGTCACACAGCAGTGCTCCCAGGTAGGAAGTGCTGTTTTGTAGACAGCACCAAGCAGAACCGGGTCACCCAAACCTTTGTTTCAGCTCAATGGTAAAAGCTTCAGGACTGTTTTCTGCTCAAGTGGGTTCTACTTCCAAGAGCTGAATTGTGTGTGTGTGTGTGCAAGCATATAAAGCTCTGTGTGTGTGTGTGTGTGTGCAAGCATATAAAACTCCTTCCGTAACCACTCTGTGCCAGATGCAAATGTTTGTAGTTCGGCTCTGTGTATGCGTGCGCTGGCTGGCAAAGTTTGTCATAGTGATACAGCAATCGAAAATGGCAATGCTGAAACATTGTTCTGTTTTCAAAAGTATATTTAAAATTAGTGTGTCTTCCAGGGCCAAGCACTGCCAGCTCTAAAGAGTGCTCAAGTAATATTTCACTCCTCTTGCCAGTCAGTTTAATGATAGCGCTTGCTTAAGGAGTTGACTCCCTGTGAGTAAAGGCACCAGCATCTGGCCTTGAGTTAGTAATAAACAGAGGTAGAAGATAAGGTTTCACCTAGTATGTTCCCCAAATTTATGTGGTGATTTTATTTTTCTGCAAGAAGAAAATGGTGCATTCTAGTTACAGCTTTTAATTGTTAGCTTTGCTTTTTCCTCAGCAAGAAAAACAAGCTTTGATTACAGTACACAGGCAAAATGGCTCAGAATCATTAGATTTGAAATTTGAAAGACTGTTTTTCCTTCTTGTGGTAGTAAACTGGCTTCTGCAACACAGAATTTGAGGCTTGGGGTTAGATTTTTCCCGAAAGCCTAATGAGGATCTCCCACTGCAACTTAGGTTCTTTATTCTAAAATGGCACCCCTTCCTCCTCAGCAATCCTTTCCTCTCCAGTGTGCAAGCCACGAGCTGTTGTGGATGATGACAAAGTGGAATATAAAGGTAGGTCAGGCTGAATGGTTCCCTTCGACTCACAGACTAAGCATTATGGAGAGCAGGAGAAACCTGAAGCCCCACAGCCCACTCAGTAGCCTAAGAAATTGTACCTACTATATGCTTGAGATTCTGATGGTAGATTTCTGACTTGTTAGTAACGCTTAGTGAAACTTATTTTCTTATCCTTCCATAGTCTGAAATATAACCCTTTAAATGTATGAAGCCTTTTTTTTTTTCTTCTCTCTTGCCTTACAAGTGTAGCTTTCCTTATAAATCCCATCCACTGTTACAGTTAAGCAGTCTCTGTCTACAGCATATATGCAAGACAAAAGATTATTTTTTTAACAGAGCATGGAAATCTTCAGAGAAAGCATCTCTCTGGTTTACAAAAGAATGTAATGTGCAGGACCAAACCTGTCAGCTTTCACTTATTTCAGCTGAGACTTGTTCATTTTCAAACAGCTTTTTACAGCACACTATCTCACTCCAGCAAGGAAAAAATTTCGCAGTGTGATTCAGTGAGACTTCTCACTCATTTAACTGTCATCACATGAGAATCCCTGTCTCATGAACAGAGGTAACAGGAAGGTGATGTTTGTGAGACTTCTCAGCTTTGTGAGCTGCTCTACATCCAGTGAGGGATCACGGAAAACTCTGCTCCAAGAGAAAAAGTCTCTGCTCCAAGCCAGCAGGAGCTTCTCCCTTTCTAGCAATGGGAATAAACATTAGATTCCAGCTGTAAAATAAGTACATTTGTAAGAAAACATCCCCACAGTAGTGAAGGTCTGTAGCAGGCTAAGGTCAGAGAAAAGATGAATGATTTTGCCTTTGTTAGTCCTGAATATTCTCTGCTTTCAATGAATGATGTCTTTTGAACAAAATGCGTTCAACTCTAACCTCACTGATAAGTATTACAGGAAAGGAAATATTTCTCTATCCAGTCCTTCTACCTGGAAGAATGGGAGTAGGGTCCAAATCACCACCAAAAAAACCCAGAGAAAAACAGCCAAGTACTGAAATACCTGTATTTGGTCTCGGATAATAGCATACATGCCATGATATAAAATATTACAAATGTCTGTTTATTAAAAAAGAAAAAAAGGAGAAAAAAGAAAGAAACAAAGAGAACCAAGCTAATTTCAGAGTAATGCATTCAGAAGCAATGCATTTATAGCTCCTAGTATATCTGGCAAACAACCTTAACCTTGCTGACATCTCAGAAACGTGGCCCATGTTAACCAAATGGCAATATATCCCACTGCAGCTCTGACCTGTGGCAGCCAGTTTCACAATAGAGCTGTTGCCCAGCAAAATCAAGCTCAAGATTCTGTACAGACACCAGCTTTGTCAGTAACCAACTCAGGACTGCACTCATCTGAGCTGTGGAGGTGGGCACACAGGTCCAAGCAGTTTGGGAAAGCGTATGTCCTACTTTATGTGATCATGGCAATGACTGTCTCTCTGCAGAATAGAGATCTTTCCCCTGTCTGCCTTGCCTGAACATGATTAAGAACCCCTTGTGCTGAAACTGAATTGACAGGAGTTTGGGGAAAGTATGTGAGCATGTGTTTCAGAAATTATGAACTCTACTCAACTGCCATCCACCACTTAAAGGTTGGACCTCTCTTCAGCAGAGATGACAAGTGGAATTTGCAATAGGTCTTGCTTCTGCTCTTGGTTCTTTTCCTCCCCCTTCTTCTGCATGCAAAGAAATGCAAGTGTGTCCCTGAGCTGTATGCTGATGTGACAGAGAAGCAAGTCTATATGCTTTCTTCTCTCCTCCTGCTTCTTCCGTGCCAGACGGGTTAGCATTTAACCTTTAGCAAAACCTGTCAAGCAGTGGCTGGATCCAACTATCTTCTTCCTTTCACTAGATAAATGGCTGGTTGTGCTTGCCTTTTCAGTGGGAACTGTGATTACGCTGGTTGCTTTTAGAGTTAACTGGGAGCTTTGCTTAGGAGAATATAGTCTGAAAGCATTTAGAGAGTAGAGGAAGAACTGTGTGTATGGCCACAAATACGACAGGCACAGACCCGTCAGCATGTCGCATGGGGGGCATGCTGTCTTCTCCCCAGTGGAAGGGACCCTCACACCCTGATGTGGTAGCTGAGAATTTATTCCGTCATATTGAGAAATTCCCCGGACCAAAACTTCAGCCATCTGCGCTACCAGAAACAAAATGGTTCCTAGCCAGTAAATCATAGCACCCCAGTGTTTTGGGCAACACAAGCTCTTCAGTATGTTCAAACACTATTGAATATAGACAGCGGGGTGGGATTTGAGAGGCCTCTCATGATCAATCTCTATTTAAATAGCTGATAGATTACAGTCTGAGGAGTTATGATATACCTGTTGGTTAAAACCAGTTATGTTTTTAACAGATTCCTACACTTTTTGCAGTCAGAGCTTTGAAATCTGAGCTCTAACCCACCCAGGAGCAAGAATATAAGCTGCTCTTTCACAGACCAGATACGATGGATACCTGTATTCCTACTGTATATTTGCTTTTCTGTATTTCTGATCGTATCACAGACCACCAATTTGGGTGGCTTTTCTGAGTAACAACTGGATACTTTTTTCCACAGCAGATTGTTCTCATGTTTATCTGATTTTTAGTTTTTCACTTGTCAAATAAGAACTTCTTAGATAAATAAACATGGAGGGTTTTTTTCTAGCTTGCCTGCTATTCTCTGTGAGGTAACAAGAACAAGCAGCAGTTACAATGCCCAGACACTGATGGCCATACAACCTCTCAGACCAGAAAGCATGTGTTCTTCTGACTGGCTGGAAAACATAAGTAAAAACCCTTGTGCTTTCAATTGTTCTGACTTCTAAGTCCCTGCTAAAGGGAAATGTATAGCTCAGCCTGTCCCAGCGCTGATTACTCTAACATCTGCTTTCTGAAGTTCTGCAAAGTCAGGGCATTCAATTTTCCTCCATGTGAGACTGACAGACATCAAAGAGCATATCCCATAAATCCCTCAGCTGTGCACTGTCACCTGCAGATGTTCCATCTTGATGCTGTTGACTGCTGGGACAAGTTAAAGTAATCATCACTTTACCATGCTGTAGAGGAAAACACTCAAGGAACCTTTAAAAAAAATCTTAGGAAAGGTGGTCTAAAACGTCTATTAGAAGAATTGAATTGCGGTCCTCTGTGCAGAAGTGTGCATATGAGCCCATGATTGGCTTATCATAGAATCACAGAATCTCCTGAGCTGGAAGGGACCCATAAGGATCATCAAGTCCAACCCCTGGCTCTACACAGGGCCAACCAAGTCAGAGCATGTGACTGAGAGCATCGTCCAGATGCTTCTAGAACTCAGTCAAGCTCAGTGCTGTGGTCACTTCCCTGGGGAGCCTGTTCCAGTGCTTGACCACCCTCTCAGTAAAGAGACTAAATCTCTCCCTAATATCCAACCTAAACCTTCCTTGTCTCAGCTTCAGGACGTTCGCTTGCGTTCTATTACTGGTCACCAAAGAGAGGAGATTGGTGCCTGCCCCTTTGCTCCCCCTTCTCGGGAAGTCATAGACCACGATGAGGTCTCCCCTCAATCTTCCCTTTCCCAGGCTGAACAAACCAAAGGACTTCAGCTTCTCCTTGCAAGATTTCTCCTCCAGTGATAATTTACTAGTTTGACTTTTGGTGGACAAAAGGCAGGACCATCTTATGTTGGAAAAGCCTTGGATGGGTTTCAGACCTGGCAATGAAAGATTTGGGATGTGTGCATGCTGAACTGGCACACAGCACTCTAGGTGGGCTCAATGGCTGGTCAGCAGCGTGCCTTGGGTGTGTTGATGAACTTAATCTAGCCCACTGGATCACATGTACATTGCATTGCAAAAGTTTCTTTCACCACTAAGTGACAGAGGAAACAACAAATTAACTGTTCTTCATGGAATCATAGAATGCTTTGCGTTAAGAGAGACCTTAAAGTTCATCTAGTTCCAACCCCCTGCCATGGGCAGTGACACCCTCCACTAGACCAGGTTGCCCAGAGCCTCATCCAAGCTGGCCTTGAACACTTCCAGTGTGAGGGCAGTCACAGCTTCTCTGAGAATCCTGTCCCAGTGCCTTACCACCCTCACAGGGAAGAATTTATTCCTAATATCTATTATGAATCTACATTTCGTCAGTTTAAGGATGTTCTCCCTTTTCCTATCACTCCACACCCTTGTAACCAGTCCCTCTCCATCTTTCCTGTAGGCCCCCTTTAGGTACTGGTAGGCTGTAATAAGGTTCCCCCTGGAGTCTTCTCTTCTCCAGACTGAACAAGTCCAACTCTCTCAGCCTGTCTTTATAGAAGTGCTCCAGCCCTCTGATCATCTTTGTGGCCTCCTCTGGACTCCTCTGGACTCACTTCAACAGCTCCATGACCTTCTTATGTTGGGAACCCCAGAGCTGGATGCAGTACTCCAGGTGAGGCCTCACAAGAGTGGAACAGAGAAACAGAATCCCTTCCTTTGATTTGCTCAACACACTTGGTGCAGCCCAGAATACAGCTGGCTTTCCACCCTGTATGTAAGGTTTCCTGCTATGCAATCACCAAAGTATGTGCTGACAAACATGCCTTAGCCAATATGTAGGACTTGCCCACAGAGTGGAATTTTAAATTCCTTCCTCAGCACTGTGCAGAATTGTGTCCCATAGGTGAATCAGGCTGATAAGAAGGTCAAATCTTGGTGAAACAAATCTCTGTATGAGGGAGAGAAGAGCAAGACCAAAGTCATACCCTGAGGGCCGGGGAATTGAAGAAATTGAATTTGAGAAGGCTATTCAGGGGGATGGTTAAATACCAGGCAGGAAAAGCAAACATGGCAAAGTTTTGGCGTTTCTTCACTTTGGAATTTTGGCTTAAATCTAAACTGAAATAATAGTACACTGTAAGAAGGCTGCCTGGCTTTACTGTGCTTCCTGACAAACACAAGCTGCTTGAAGCAGCTTTAGGCACAGAGTGAGGGATGTGAGGGGTCACTGTGGTGGTTTAGCCCTGG